>OMLI01087820.1:0-10918 GCA_900302605.1 Rondeletia loricata
TAATCTGAAATGTCGTTGCGTTTTCTGAAATGCTGTAGTGTTTTGTGAAATGCTGTAGTGTTTTGTGAAATGCTGTAGTGTTTTGTGAAATGCTGTAGTGTTTTGTGAAATGTCGTTGTGTTTTCTGAAATGCTGTAGTGTTTTCTGAACTGCTGTATTGTTTTGTGACATGTCGTTGTGTTTTCTGAAATGCTGTAGTGTTTTCTGAATGCTGTAGTGTTTTCTGAAATGCTGTAGTGTTTTCTGAAATGCTGTAGTGTTTTGTGAAATGCTGTAGTGTTTTGACCCTCAGGGCCACCGTAATTTTGACCTCTGAACCTACGTCCTGCCTCAGAGCTGGGTAAAGATGGCGGAGGTTGATTTCGGCGATAGTGAACTGTTTGAACAACTAGATGACACAGCACCTGTCCCAACGCACATTCGCTTCACGGATGAAGAGGAAGGCCTGGAAGACACCTGTCCCCTGCAGGGCAGATTGGAGGAGTGTGTGGACAATATTCAGGGACTGATAGAGGAGAATATCCTTTGCGCTGTGTGTTAGCTGTGGCTAACGTTAGCTAGCGCCGTTAGCCAACTTCCAACGCTTCATGTAATCAGGAGAGATAATGCGAATGTTTGCTAATAATGATGTTGTTAGGCTTTCTGTCTATTTCCTTAACTTACAGACCACATAAGAGTTTGAAAAGAAAATTGAAGATCTTGACAAGACCAAGGTAAATTCACTGACACTGCACTTAGCCACTGCTCTCAGCAATGCGCACTATAATATAGGCGATCATTTCTGTATATTGTGGACTCGGGAGAAATTATCGCCTAGTAATTTTCACCCAACTTTACAGCGGCATCAAAGTTGAAGATGGCAACATCGACGGGCCACTTCTGCAGATCCTTTATACAAACAATATCATCTCAAAGTAAGTCATCGTTTTTCATCACTGAGACAGTTGTATTTGTCCAATTATGATTTGAATAGAAGATTACTGTTGTAAATATTGAATATTTCCCCCTTAGGCAGTGTCGTCAAGAAATTGAAGATTGTATCTGTAGTGCCATTCAGAAGCACCAGAAACAGGGAAATCAAAACAATGCCTCCTTCCAAATGAAACCTCAGGTATTCATCCAGAATAGTATTTATTATGAGACATATGAGACAAAATGATGACATCGCTAAATCCTTTTCTATACTTTTTGAAGAATTCAGCTTTTGTTATGGAGGAAGATCAGCAGGTGAAGTCTTCCAGTGGCATAAAAACAACGACAGAGGCCTTCAGTGTGAGTATTTTATGGTATATCTGTGTGGTTTGCTGTCAAACATTTTAAAATTAACGTACTTTTAACCTAATCCCACAGCTTGCCGTGTTTAACCCTCTAGCACTTGTCACATGTAAAAAGGACCTTTTCGTATAGCCTACTTGCTATGATTCCATAAAAACTTTTCCTTGTCTTTCTGTCACAGGTGGTTGGAAATGTCTTATATTTCACTACTTTCAGTGTTGATAAACTTGGACAGCCTCTGCTGAATGAAAACCCCCAGCTGACAGAAGGATGGGAAGTTCCAACGTATCTTTAAGATTGCCAAACTGACACCTCGTCAAACAGGACATTCCCTCATTTGAGTCCCTATGGATAACTATAGTCCGTCTAGTCATATGCTCAGTGCACATTGGTTTCATCAAGGGAGAAGAATAATTTCTTCTAGGAAAGGTCTCATGTTTTTCTTTTAAATGTATTAAAATAACAGGCAGCACTTGAGCAGGGATTGTATTGAGGAGAAGTAAAGTAGACTAGGTAATGATTGTGATGCTGTGTTGTACACAAACAAGATATAACTTCCTGAATTGTCGCAAAGCTTTCAGCAGGTCTTCAACCAGGTCATTGGTACAGATGGACAAGACATAGAAATGAAAGATAAAAGGTACGACTTGGAGTATGAATGAATCTTCATTCAGTTTGCAACTTATTTCTATGACTCTCCTTGTCTAGTAACTGTGTGGCATATTTCTAAATAATGACAGCCTGTCACTGATCTGTTCATTGTAGACCCAAGTCTATGTGTTTCAACTGTGGCTCAAGCGGTCATCAGCTGCGAGACTGTCCCAAGGTAAGAATAATGAATCACTAGTATGGCATGAACCCAAGTTCTAAATTTTTTTAAAGTCAGAACTTGAGTTATATTTGTACATTATTGCTTTTCCAGCCAAAAGATATGGCCCTGATTAATGAGAGAAGAAAGGAGTTTTCTCAGAGCAACAACCAGACCATCCAGAGTAGCCAGCGATACCATGCTGACAAAGTCGAGGAGCGGTTTGCTAAATACAAGCCTGGAGTCATGAGGCAGGATTGTCATTTTGTAATCACTCACAACAATTTTATCTCTTGCAATACGTTGTGTAACAAGTTAGGTAGCTGTGAATCTTAGCCATTTCTTCCCAAGTTTCTTACTGTGTTATGGTTTTGAACAGTGAGGAACTTTTGACAGCATTGGGAGTTGGTGTCGACACCCTACCTCCTCTGATTTACCGCATGAGGCAACTAGGCTACCCACCAGGTTGGCTTAAAGATGCAGAGATGGAAAACTCTGGCTTAACGCTATATGATGGAAAGGGTATGTTTTTCAATGAAAATGAGAATTTTGTGGTCCCACAGTTCTGCCTGGAACAAACTACTGACAAACATAATGATTCCTTTGAAATTTATAGGGATTGAGCTGCATCTTTGTTTTTTCTCTCTTGTAGTTTCAAATGATGGAAATATAACCGAGGATACCAGTGGACAAAAAGTATCTTATGATGTTTCCAAACTGGTAGATTTCCCAGGCTTCAATGTACCTACACCACACAAAGTGAAGGATGTAAGTCTACAACAGAGGGCATAATATTGTCAAGTGTTGGACTCGCTGGTCATGTGAGTCCCAGTGTTTTGCTCATCATCTTTAGTTTCTATTTCTCTGTTAAATGGGAAAACTGGATGCAATACTCGTTTGTCCCCAAAACAAATGGGCATTTAATATTCTGGACTTGTTAATTCAGTGGTCTACTTTTTGGGTTTGTGTTAAAAAAGGGAAAATGCAGGGTGATATATCAGCGGCATTTTGTATTTCTTCTAAAATGGGGAAATAACCGGTGACACAATATTCCAGTTGTTTATTTATTGGTGCAAAATCTTGAAATGTTTCGTTTTTAATGGAACATTTTTCACTGATCAGTGATACTGATCAGGATACAAGTCCTTGATGATGTCGGGACATCAGGTCTATTTACTTAAAGCCAATGAGCATAGGGTGTACTTTGTTCAAGCCAGTGAGATTCCTGTCTTCTTGAGCCATGTGTGCGTTCCAGCGTCGTCTTTGCATAAATTATTTCCTGTGTCATGAGACTCAGGAATCAGAATCATAATGGCAGTACACTATCAAGTCTGAAATATTTCAGTACCTTTTGGTGGCAGGGCATCTTTACAATGGGGGGGAAATGGTTGCTGCATTCTGTAGTGCAGGCAATTTCCAACCTCCAACTTTAGATCTGTACTAATCCAAGTGTCTCACTTTTTTAATTTTTTAATTTTAATTTTAATTTTTAATTTTTTTACCTCTAGGAATACATGCAATATGGTTCCATTCCAATGCAGTACAACCACATGAAGCACAACTTTGCTGCCTACCTGTCCAACAATTTTCCTGTGGTAATTATCAGAAAGGCCCTCAGTGGGTTGGTTTTCCCCCCTAAAACACTGTTTATGTTTCTCTCCACCACCAAGGTCACAACAACGTCCTATCTGACAATCTATCATACCTGCAACCGGGTCTATAAAACTTTCTGGAGATTCGGGATCAAAAACCTGCACATACACTAAGATGTAAAGGGTGTTCAGATTTTAAAATGCAATATACCGGATCTGTACTTGTTTTCCTCCACATAAAATTAGGTGCAAGATACCTGTTCCACAATTATACTCTTATTGTAACTGTTTTTGTTAATGGACAAAGCCCTTAAATATGGTACCCTCCTAGTTAGATGTCATCCTCTCCAGCCCCCAACGCAGCCTATACTCAGCGATTCTGAATTGGCAAATGCAAACATTGATATTTATCCACCTTGAGACCACCATCTTTGAGTATTTAGTGTATTGTTTGTCCACTTAGTATATATCTGATTTGATTTATTATACCCTGCCCATAGCCTGATGCCACCTGCAACAAGAGACGGCATGAATCTGACTCAACTCCACAGCAAAGGAAGAAGAGAAGGTCCAGTCCTGACAAGAGCTCAGATATGGATATTGACTCAGGTAGCTGTTCATCAGAATCACTTCATTCGCCAAGTACAGTAACTGTACAGGAATTTGTCTTGACATATCCACTAACACAGTGACATAAGGACATAGAGGCACCTATGGTACAGGGAAAACGGGACCCCACTTTCACTGAAAGGGGACAGTGCAAGACATACAATAGCAAATAGACTATAAAAGATATATCACACCCCATATGTTAGTCTGTGGGGAAAATGGTCACTATGCACATTGACTGGTCAATACGTACATTAACCAACTGCATGATGAATGTGTACATTAACCATTAGGTGGATGGAAAAAGCTACTCACAGTGGTGCAATGCTCTGTTACAGTCCTTGAGTAACCTATAGATTCTGCATTCTATCACCAGGTGCATTCAGGCAGCAAGGCACACAGTATGGTTCCAGCTGTAAAGAGTGATTTTGAGTGACCAGCAGGGCATTGGAACAGTGTACAACGGGATAGTTCAATTTAGTTGGATGAAAGCGATAACTTCTAAGCACAGACATAATTCCTGAGCTTTAAATGGCAGTGTACAAATACTTGTGCATACGTTATGAGTGGAGCGAGATTGTGCCAACAACACTGGGTGATAAGTAGGATGGACTGATCAGTGCAGTAATAGGATTATGGTCACTTGGAGGTGAGGAGGAGTCCAGTTGCAGCTTGTTCTTGGAGTAGGAGGCAGAGGAGAACGAAGCTGTGGTTTAGTGTATTTTATGCATATTACTGACCACGATTTGCTGTGAAACATTGAGCTTCCTCATTTGCTGCAGGAAGAACCTTCTTTGTTGTCCTCTCCTGATTAAGCAGGACATATTCTCATCCCATTTAAGGGTGTTGGTGATGGTGAACCCTAGGAAGCTGAATGACTTGACTGAGTTCACATTAAACCATTGACTTCCAGTAATCTTTAATAATAATTATCTTAAGCTTGATGTCCACTGATCTTCTAATTGTATGACAGAATATATAAAGTAACACAAAGTTGCTCTAGTGCAGAGCATATTTTCTGTTTTTATTAGAATCTGTAATGCAGACGGATACACAATAATACTCCAATCACTGCCTCTTCTGTTTAGTGAAACTCACTTTTTAAGCTTTAGGTGACTTTATTTGTGTCTTTCCCCAGACCCAGGAACTCCCAGTCATTATCAGGGCTCAGGTGGCTTCCAGTTCCAGCCTCCGCTGCCCCCTGGCTCTCCCTCCTTTGGTTCACCTCCTCCCTTACCCCAGGGCACACCACCTGCTACTCCCACTCCACCACCTCTCCCTAAAGGTACACCTCCTCCCACACCTAGTAATGGTTCTCCAGCCCTGCGAGGGCGTACCTGGGGAGTGGTTGAGGAGACTGTGGAGGGTATGGAGGATGTCCTGACTCTGGAGGAACTAGAGGAGCAGCAGAGGCTGATCTGGGCAGCTCTAGAAAATGCTGACACAGCCACCAATAGCGACTGTGAGACACCTGCCATGGGAACACCTGTACCCAGCTCACCAAGTATGTCCACACCCGCCCATGTCGACACAGAAACAGAAATGGAAGACCGTGAGGCTGAGGAAGTGATCGACACAAAGGGATCTGCAGAAACCATCTGTCAGAATAGTGAAAAGCAGAGGAGACCTGCGGTTGAAGAGGATAGCCCTCAGAGCCCTGGTCCAGTCAAAGTCCAAGAGGATAGCCCTCAGAGCCCTGGTCCAGTCAAAGTCCAAGAGGATAGCCCTCAGAGCCCTGGTCCAATCAAAATCCAAGAGCAGAGCCCTGGTCCTATCAAAGTCCAAGAGGATAGCCCTCAGAGCCCTGGTCCAATCAAAATCCAAGAGCAGAGCCCTGGTCCAATCAAAATCCAAGAGCAGATCCCTGGTCCAATCAAAGTCCAAGAGGACAGCCCTCAGAGCCCTGATCCAGAACCCTCTACTCAAGGAGCTGTCGATGGCAATTCGACTCAGTCTGTCAAGAAGATAGCAGCAGTTCCCCATAGGAGCAAGTTTGCAGCTGGCATTGTTCCTTTTGAAGATACACCAGAATTTACTGAAGTTGCTGAGGCCACAGGGACATACCTTACGATCAGAGACTTATTAAAAAGTTCACCTCGAAATTTAGCTAAAAACAAAAAATAAGAAATAACCGTCTTGAATTGAAACCCAGGGATTCCTTTATAAATACGGGAGTTGAATTTCATTTTCATGAGCAGTCCATCACATATTTTTTTTAACTGTTTATTTTTTGTACCAAGCTGAATGTCTATGCTGTGTATGAATTTGATGTAATCTGTAAAGAAACAAGGAGGCAGGGCATTCAAGGATGCCTCAACAGCTAAGGTTTGTAGGTTTTGACCAGTCTCAAATTTTTGTAGCGCTAGAATCACTAGATTTTTTTTATTGTAAAGATCTTGTAAAATGGCATTTCTTGGCCTGTTTTAATCATCAGATCCTAGTGTTTATATGGCGTTTTCTATTTTTGTCCCGGTTGGGCTTGCTCTAAAAACATTACCAGTAAACCTGTTAGTATTTGGTTCAGTATGCTTGATTTCATATTGCAGCCATGGCTGACAGTACTGTTTGGTGACCTGAGGGGTAGAGATGGGTTGCTGGTAATGGATACACATGGGCCATCTTTGTACTTGCAGGGTACACTTAACTGGTTTTTCTTGGTACCAGTCTCTTTATGTGTTTGTATTACAGAGGTGTTAAGTCTTACCATTTTACTGTATGTTGACAGTACAGACAGCTGAATATGAGTTGACAGCATGACAACCTAACAGAAATACAACAATATTTATTCAACAGACCTAAAAATACATGCAGGGTAGCCTGGAGGCATGTTGTTCAGAGAGCATGTTGGTATTTCTGTGTCTACAATCAGCTGTATTGCTGATTGGGATTCATATTGCATATGGAATTTCATATATTGATTTTGAAAGACGGTTTTGTAAATGGGCTTAAAAGAAAAACTGCTCTAAAACAGAAGTTGCATCTTATTCCTATGATCTTGGACAGCTAAGTCTAGATTTGTGAAAATGAACAAGTTGCTGGAAACAATAGGACCAAGACCCTCTTAAAGATGTCATCAAGATAATGCAGAAGCTGCTCCATAAACAAAGATGTAGATGTATGAATGAACACAAACTCTGTATCCAGTTCATTATTAATGGAAATTAATGTTTATATATATGGGCTCTGGTTTCTAGTTTTAGGACAGAGTTGTTTGTTTTCAAATATTGACTGAACTGTCTAAAGCTCATGGATTTAACCCATGAAATCTAGTTTAGTATGGATTTTGAAATGACAGACGAGCAATAAAGTGAAACAGGTCGTTTTAAGTTTTATGTGGATTAAATTGGGTTGTGCTAAATCAGGGAGCATTAATTATTAAATGTTCAGTTTTTATTACTTATTTTATTACTATTTCATTAGTGTTCGGCTCCTTGTGTCTACAGCTGTGGTAGGCCTATCTGCTTTTAGAAATGGCACCAGATCGTGGATGGAAAATGGTGGTGGCATCATGCTGTTGGAAAGCTTTGTGGTGTTCCCAAAGGAAATTATGAAAGAAGATAAAAGTAACAAGGTCATGCCACTTTCAAGAGCCCCAGTAATGTTGAGTTCATGTATTGGATGTAACTAAGTTTAAATTGAAGATAAAGGTTCATATTTCCACTGATACTCATGCAAATTGACTACACGAAAATGATATGGGGGCTGGATGCTGCTCATTAGCCGTTGTTGCCCATCGTCACAGTTAGACCAACTAACTTCTCATCTATAACACTGAAGTGCAGGAACTGCCCTAATTTCTCCCCTCCTGGTCCTCTCCTGGCCTGGTGGAAGATGAATGGTGGAGAAGGAGGAGAGGGAGCAGTAGTGTCGTTTTGGGACCGTTTTGTTTTCTCCTTTCCTCCCACACCTTAATTTGGCATGCGCCCAAGAGAGCCCATCAAAGTGCCATGCCTTTCAAACTTGAGATGATTAGACAATCAATGAGAACAAAAGTACAACTTTTAGAATAGTAATTGAAAACATGAATCATCAAGATTCAATTACTTGAAAATTCGTGACAAAAACTAATGTAATAGATAGTGAATCAAGTTTTTTAGAGCACATCACAGTCATTAAGGACGCTGATTGAAAAATACTCTAACCAGTCAATACACAGCGCATTCATAATATCCTTAGTTTAGGGTTTAAACTATTTGACTTCCCTAATAACATACATAATCTACTTTAGTTTATCCTCTACCAGTGCTTTGGACAAAACTTGATTAATGAGAAATGATTTAAACACAAAGTAGCCGGCATATAAATCAAGTTTGGTTTCACAACATTCAAAATGTTCCCCGGGTACAAACAAGAACTTTGCCAGTCAGATAAGTTATTGTATGCCCGTTACAGTGTTTGTTAATTTGTTGTGACTCATGTCTGCTCGCAGAGTATGCTCCTTTTTGATCCGCTGAAATATGCTAGTTGATCCCTGCAGTGACAGGAAACTGTTGTGGAAGTTGTTTTGCCTTCCTGGACGAAGGCAGGGAAGGGACGGCTCCGTCTTACTGAACAAATGATCTTTGGTCCGCACCTAGCGTCGACCAAACGGCTCATCAGGGCTGCGCCTCAGTCAGTCTGATCCTAGTCGTGGTTATCCACTTAGCTTGCTAGCTGTATCATTTTTCTCCAGAAGACGTGGGTTGTACTCAAACATATCAGGTCAGTATTAGCTCACGCCGAGCTTATCTATTTCCACTGCACTTGCTTGCCCGTTGCCGCCAATAACGGAGGAAACACTACACATTAGGTGGAAGTTGTTCAGATAATGTAGACGTGACTTGAGGTGAATGTTAGTTAAGCTAGCTAGCTAGCCAGCCCTTCGCCTGGTCCTAACCTGGGCCTCACTGCTAACGTTAGTTGGCTACTAATCACGTCTATTCTTATTGTGACACAGACAGGGGTTAATGTAAGCACGACAGATGACATTACTAGTGGATTGCCTATTGAAACACCGTACGGCACGTTGTCTTTACAGGTGATTTATCTGTACAATTTGTCCCACTGACTGATCCTAAACTTGTGACAGCAGTGTGCCCTACCGGAGCCTAGGTGACATTGCGGAGACTCTTGGACCTTTGGATTTTTATATCTTGTCAGTCACACTAATCAGGCCGGCGGTTTATTCGTGTGTCTGAAGTTGTGGATTACTACTGATCATAAAACGTGACGTTGCCCAACCAGATATGTAGAAGCAGTAAGGTAGGTAACATTGCTTGAATCTGGAGTTTTTCCTGTCTGGCTGCACTCTGCTGTAACCAGATGTGCCACCTCATCGACTGCCAGTCTGGGAGTCAGTGGGGTGACACGACGGGATAGGCCAGTTAACTGGCGTCTCTGTCCCCGTGGACCAGATCCCAAGACAACAAACCAGTCAGTGTCCAGAAAAATTACCGATTGCACAGGTATGCTGGAGAATATGTCAGTGAAGCAGCCAGTGTTGTACAACACTGAAGTATCTCTACAACAAACAGTTTTGCAGTTTAAAGGTGTGACCAGGGATTATTTTTATGATTGGTCTTAAATTACATCTACTCACAGCTTTTCTGTTATAAAGAAAAAGCAGTTTATTGCTTGTTTGGGCTTTTTAAGGGTTTGTGACTTTATAAAGCAGAAACACCTCAAGATGGTTGCAAGTTGATACCGCTTTAAACGTGTTTTTCAGTATCCTATAGGACTGGACTGTGGAACCTAGCCTAGCAAGCCAGACCTCCCATCCAGCTGTAGCTGTAAAGAGGCATATGCCCAATCCCAGTGTCCTCCCTAGCCCTAAACACTGAACCCTCACAGACTTTAATTGACATCACCTGCCGCTCAGCGTGACTGCAAGAGGGTGCAAGGGCTTGAAATGGTATATGAGGAATGGGACAGCACTTTGTGGCATCACATGTTGCCTTGACTACGTCAGATGTTGCTATCAAGCGCCGCTTTTTAGGAGTTTTCATTTTATGTTCATACTTCACGGTAGCCCCATCAGTAACCTCACCCATCGCCTGACTTTGGGACTTTAGCTCTAGGATTCGGTCACATATAGTTACCATCCCGGATAGGGGGTACCGGTGGAATACGGGCATTTTTTACCTGTTTTCCAACGTCATATCGCAAATTTGAAGATATGCACATGGTCCTACGGATGTCTGTAGTAAAAACGGCGTAGTAAAATGATATTCCGGTGTGAAACAACCGTTTAAATCCGGTAAAGCGACAGCCTGTGCCGAATTTCCAATACAAAAACACGGAAGTGCGACTCTGCCAAAGGCGGCGAAGAAGAGCGTAGGCCTAATAGGTATAACTATGTTTTGCAACATTGCATATACTATGCTAATGGATAGGGCTGGGCAAAAAAATCGATACACCAATACATCGCGATTATAATTTTCCCGATTGTGAATCAATTCTGCAAATCCTAATATCGATTTTTTTTGTATATAATATTTTTTATTTATTATTTAAAAAATATTATATGCTGCGAACATGCAGTTGATGGGGATGTTGCATGTTGGCTGTTAAGCTAAGCTGCTCTTTTGAATGTATGTAGCCCTCTATATTCATTATTTAATGTTATTATCAGAAGGAAATTCCTTTAAAGTCCTAA
>OMLI01087822.1:0-12205 GCA_900302605.1 Rondeletia loricata
CACATGGCAACTGCTGTTTTATATGTATTGAGCATGCGTCAGGAAGTTTGTTTACATGTGGTCAGTAGGTTTAATTACGTGTTTACAAGTCAACCTAGCTTTACTTCATCATTACACTGCCGTGCGGAGGCGTATAAATATACTGCGCCCAATAGTTCTTAATCCACCTCTCCGTCCGCGTTTCAAACTATACCGCAAACGGCGATTTTGGACCAGGAATCTTGAGTATTATGTGTATTCTCTCTGTGTCTTGCCGAATACACATGCTCCTAATGTTCTTCTGTGGTGTTTGACATAAAGTTTTATGACACTGGCATGTTTATGTGAGCGTTTTAAATCGTTTTTGCATTCTCGTGTGGACAGAGAGGTTTTCTAAAACACTGTTGGTGTGGACAGGAATTTTTTTGAAAACGGAGGGGGGGGGGATGCATTTTCAGAAATATCCATATACGTGTGTGGACAAGGTCTAAATCTACACCAAGTATCCTATTCTGGTTTGGAATTCTCAGTGTGACAAACAGTTTTTATGAGAAACAAAAAGCAACAGTATTGTGGAAGTCGCAAGCAAGATCATTGGCACTCGGCAGACCTTAGGCTAACTCAAAAGTTTTCATTTATCCCATGTGCATTACCACCTGCTTAGCTTTAGCAGGTAGACTATCCACCCACTGCCTCTACTTCCCTGGGCATTAAATATAGTGCTCTTTCCATGTATGCTTCTGTGATTATATGTAGTGTTATATGCCCTGCTGCTCTAATGGATGGCATTTGAATCCAGTTCCCTAAGTGTCAAAGAAAAAAGAAACCATTAGCCTCCAGCCACTATATGTGAAAATACAGACAATGCACTTTTCAGTGAGTTTCTTTTGTAATTTTCCAGTTAACTTCCATCAGGGCTGGCCCTGGACATATGTGCCTGCCGTGGGTGCTTTGCATTGGATATGTTGAAGTGTGAGTTGAAGGTTAGGTATTGTGTTGATATGATTTTAACTGGTAATGAGTGATAAAGGCTGTGTGCCAGGGAGTGGGTTGGGGTTGTTCAGTCTAAAATCTGGCCTAGGGCGCCAAGTGAACCAACTAAAATGTACCTGACTTCCATAGTGAAATCAGACGAGAGAAAGTACACTAAAAGAACCCATTTATAGTGACAGAAGGGTGATGATTTATTTTGCCTTTGGAACCCTCAGGAAATGGACTCTAATATAATTTACAAGTGAATCACCTATTCCACCCTGTGGTTGAGTATTCTGAAACAGTCCACCCTAGATTGTAAAATGCCAGTGCAATATATGGAAGATACCTGATATTAGATGTGTTGCCCAGAAAGACAGAATTAGAACAATTATGAAAGGACAATATTGTTCACAATCCATAACTACAACATGTGCTATGATACACTGAAGACATTTTTGCCAGTGAGGCAGTTTAGCCTCAAGGTAACAAGGTAATGAATTGTTTCATGTACTAGGTTTTTATATTTGAAATGTACATCTTGACAGAAATTTCACAGATGCCACTTTCACTTCAGAGTGCTTTGTGCAGATATTTGAAACATTTGTTTAGCACAACACAATATGCAGGATGTCAAGTGGGGAAAATGTGTTTTCCAGCCATTGCATATCATTATAGATTAGATAGATAAGATTTACCATCCTTGTACAGACCCCACTGCCTCCAACATAATTGTGCCTTCTTGCCTTGTGATAGGACTCTATTCAAGTTGACAACCGTGACCTCGCTATATTAATGTGTTTCCCATAACAGCTAACTGGGTCATAGCTTTATCCATAATCACAATACACCTAGTTGTAAAAGCAGTCTTCGCAGGAGACAAATGTTCAAGGATGATCAGAGAATGATAAAGAGAAACACATTTACTGTGGCAGATCAGTGTGGCCTCACTTTTCTTTTAGGACCCAGTCATTATATTTATATGGTTGAAACTTGATTTTAATGAAATGCCAATAAGCTCAACTGTGTTACTATAGGATTTATTTTGAGATGACTATATACTGCTGTATAGCGATAGATTTAATGCATGGTGCAGGTCAAAAAGCGTAGCCAGGTAATTAGTTGAAATTGTCTTTTTGTCAACATGTCCAATAATAACTGCACTTTTAGTGAATAAAGGTTACCTAGGATAAATCATCCTGGTATTCATTCTTGGAAAATTGCCAAATAAGTGATGAAAAGAAAAGACATTCATTGTTCTTGAAAGCAGGATGGAGGTAGTGATTGGATTGATTAATTTACTTCTTAAACTGTCAAAGCAGAGGAGTCGGGGATGGGGAGAATCATTTCAAATATTCAGAAGGGCGAATGTTCTTGTGAAACCCCTATTAATCATTGGGATTTTGGCTGTGCAGATGAATTGTGGTGTCAGTTTTCTATGCATGCTGCCATAGAATCATTAACTACAACGGTCGCTCAAGCCAGGACAGACATGGAGGCTAATCAGCAGCTGTAATGGACACACTTCATAATTGTCAGTCTCTCGTGGTATGGTGAGGAGACCTAAGCTGGAGAGACTGAGTGCTTACTACTGAATACATATGTAGGCAGCTTTGATCGCATGAGCTGAGAAAGTGATGTGCCTATACACTCATTATTTTACCTTAAGACTTGTGTCTGAAACGTAAAGAGGATTTCCAACATTTAATACCATGGAATTTTCAAAGTACAAATGTCGTCCTATTCTTATAGTTACTGAAGCGAAGTGAGTTCCCCATAATTAAGGGAACTTTATAGGCACTGTTCCCAGGCGAGTGTGTGTAAGAGTACGGTACCTGTGTTAGATGTTTCATCTTTATTAGCCAGAGCATGGTAAGACTAGCTCTTCATGCACTAATCCCCAGCTAAAGAAACAGCTTTCAAGGAATTAACATCAAAAGTAAAGCTTTGCGTGCCGGCGGGGGAGCTTTCAACAGAGCCTGCCTCAACTATCTCCTAAGTATTTTCAGAGCCTCGGGGATGAAGTGGAAGTTAAGTTGAACTTGCTCTGTGTTCTTCCGCAAGTCTTTGACCTTGTTCTCAGGTCTCTTAATAATCCCTGATATGTCTGAATCCGTACAGGGTTTGGGGCGTTTCCACAGGGCACTGCCTGAGGGTGAGGATTTTTTCGCTGGGGCCTATTGCCCATTCTTCCCTCTTACCATACACAGCTAAATCATCCCTGATCAGCAAATTGGGTGATATGCAGTTGAAATTATAGATTTGCACAAAGATGTCAAATAATTGGTAACACCTAATCTTGAACTCCAGATAACAACACATTATAACAACTGAACTAGAGTTTCATATCAACTACATGGCACATCAGTGAATATTGAATCAATCCTTCTGCCAGATTTTCTTATACGTCCATGTAGTGCTTATTTATTATAAGTAGCTCAGTGTGTCAATTCAGTTCAGTTGAGTGGACATTTCAAAATAAAAGTCCTGCCAAATTCCACTTTTAACTGAAAAACATGCCTTGGGGTTAGCCATTAAAATTTGTGTTTCAAATGAGTCATAATTGACAAAGTAGCTAGGGTTATATTTCTTTAGAATGGACATTGGATATAGGGCATCCCACTTCAGCCAACTTTATTAATGTGGCAATAGTAATGTCAATATATCTTCTTTTCTTCTACTTTGCATGACAAATATGGAGCTGAAATAAAACTTTATCTAATAATTTTGTACCACCTTTCTCATGCCATGTTCCCTCCACTTAGATAACATTCTTTTGCCATCTCGCTTCCTCCATGCAGCAACAAGTCATTCTTGTACTTCTCTTCCCCTTGTCAACTACTCCATCCCCTCAGATTTGCAGGTGAATAAAACCAGTAAGAGCACTGGGCCCATATCATGTCTCTATGTACTTGAGACTGTAAAGCTGCATACCACATTTTTGCCATCTGGTCTTGAGACCCTTCCAGTGGCGATGCTTGTTTGGCCAGTGATAATTGCTTTTGTAGTACTTTCTATTGCTTATGTTCCCATAACTCATAAGTAGCCTTTCATAGACTGTGACAGTTTGGTTTGAGCTAAGGGACAGTGACTGATTAATTGCGTCTTTTCAAAGAACAGTTGGAAAAAATGGCCTTGGCAGCTTTGCTATGTAGCTGAAAACTTTAACAAGCAGTACATCGCCTATCTTGTGAGGTCCACAATGAATGCTCTGTGGTTCAGTAGATGGCTTGTCTACCTGAGGTTAACAGTCCCATCAGGCAATCATCAGGCAATCTTTTCACTCTCCCCTCTAAATGTATTTATCTGACTTTCTTGAAAGGAGTGCTGTGTGATTCATTTTGTCACATGTCACACAAGCTGTGAGACTCTGAAACTGGCCAAACCAATGGTCCCTTGTTTTAACAATGTGTCCATTATACAATTGTGACAAGCCGAGGCAATTGAACTGGGACATTGTATGACAAATATATTTTTGATAACACTCGAAAAGTGTCAGACTTAAAGTGGTGTGCTATAGCCAGGGATGGAACCAGGGAAAGGAACTGGTAGATCACCAACCCGAGTAGCAAGGACAGATTTTCACAGTGGCAACATTTTTTCATATTTTTACAACCACAGTACAATAATGTGACAGAACAACTGTACAATAAAATGTAGATTTAAACTTGACTTATTGCTCATTAATTTTATGTAGGCAAGGATGCCTTGCATAAATACACCCTTCACGCTCTCCCCATGTTTGCATCTCCCGCTTTGCCTGAGAAAGATTAAAAGAGAAGTTATTCTCAAAACTTTGTTCAGAGGGTCATCTGAACAATCAGACGACTAATCTGCCAGAAGTGAAAGGAACCATCGTTTGTCTCAAGAAAGATGCATGTTCCTCACATATACACACATACACTAGACTTGGGCAAAAAGCTTAGGAACTGAGGGAGCAGTACTTTAAAGTGCGGTGGCATTTTACTTACAGGGTCCGCACAGTACATCCATTCTGTGATAGTTGTACTGTACATAAGGCTAACTAGCGTGAAATCCTTACATTTATAGCAGTTAGCTAGCTAAGACAGAAGGGATGCAGGGATACCAATGTAAGATGAATTTTACTAATTACTCTCACTGGTGTAAGACAGAGTAGATTTGACTTCGATTATTTTTGACATTTCTAACAGCCTACTAACAGCCCAAGCCTGGGGAATTAAAGGAGACGTGAAAATGTAAAACTTATTTTAGCCTTGTCTGCACCATGCATGCACATGTTTTGAAGGGGATTAGAGGGTAAGATATGGTGATGCCAAATGACAGAGACTAATGCAAAAAATATAGGCCATAGAATAGGCCTATCTTTTCACAGAAATGTAGTAATAGTAATATTTATGCACCATATACCTAAAGATTATATGTTTTTAAATTTAAAATAGAAGTCAATCAATAAAAATATAGTCACATAAGCTACATGTATTTGTTACTACAGTTGCTCTTGCATGCAGCGCTGTCCCTTATTGGTTTAGATATTTCCCTAAATTGCTGCCATTATGGTGTGCTATAATTATACTGTATATAATGATGCACATTGGCTGTCTCGCACTGTTGCAAGACAATGGCAGACTTTTAAAAGAATGATGACATTTGACATGTTTGATGAAAACTGAAAATCAAGAGTTTCTGTTAATTAATGTTCAATCCGGTGAGTGTATCAGCCAGCTAGTGCCGCTCTCTCTTTAAGACTGCAGACTACAGCCAACGCTCCGAGCAAAAACCAACCAAGTGAACAGCAGTTTCTTGGCAGTAGACAATAATACTGAGACAAATCCTTGGCACTGTTGCACATTAGCGTTGCCAAATCACTGGATTAAAATTATGTAGTTTTCACAACTGCAACAATGGCTGGGATAACTTGCTAAAACTCAAAAACTCTTGCTAAAAGATGCCTCCAGACAGTGAAAAAAAAAGTATCAATATGGGCAGGGCTAAGACACGCCCAGTCACCCCTCCGCCCCCCTACCCCCAACACACACACACTAGCTATAGGTTATCTATCTGCGGCTACGAGCGACAACGAGTCCCATAGCAGCTCCAAAACATTTGCGACAGAAATTGAATTTGAAGTGGAGGACTTCTCGCCTCCGGAGTCATCCACTGTCGGCCAAGACGGCGGTCCAGAGCCGTACCAGTTTGAGCCGTTGGCACAAGAGGCAGCCAGTGCTAGTACTCCTCTCCACAATCTGCTGAGTCTGTAGTTGCTTTTATAGGGGGCGTTGCCAGATACCTCGGTAAAATGAACTGTGGCCGTGATAGGGTGTTTGCTCGCTGATGAAAGCTGGCACCCTACGTCACCTGGCACCAGATCAGCCAATAGCAAATTACAATTGCAATAGCCGGTCTTCAAACTGTAGAGGGCAGTCGCCATGTGGATTTATAACACAATCTGTAGGATCCAACAACTTTGCACTAAAATGTCAAGATTTGGACCTGAACACTACTAAATACCTAAATACATTGGGTTTCAGCTGAAAAAAGTGTTTTTGGGGTTTAGTTACTCTTTAAGAAGGGGCAGGAACACATTCACTTCCTAAGAAAGCTCAGCTTTTTCAATGTGGATCGCATCATCAAGTTTGAATTTTATAGGGCTTTTATTAAGAGGATTCTGTGCTACTGTTGGGTCTGCTGATTTGACAATGCCAAGGTCACATAATACTGAAACAAGGGACTTTAACTCTGATGCTGTACTATACAAAATATAACTTTATCCTAAGTGGTTAGCACTGTCGTCCCTGTGTTTGCGTGTGTTTCCTCCGGGTGTTCCAGTTTCCTCCCACAGTCCAAAGACATGCATGTCAGGTTAACTGAAGAGTCTAAATTGCCCATAGGTGTGAATGAATAGTGTTTGTCTGTCTATGTGTTAGCCCTGTGATGGACTGGCAACCTGTCCAGGGTGTTTCACTGCCTTCTGCCCAATGAATGCTGGGACAGGCTGAATAGTTGACCCTGAATAGGAATAAGTGAGTATGGAAAATGAATGAATGAATGAAGTGATGCCTCTTAGATAGATTGGAAATCAATGCAATTTGGTTAGCCTGATCATTCACACAGAAGTGCAATGGGGACCTAATTCAGTTATCCCAATTTTTAAAGGTAAAGAGAGGATGCAGCCACCAATTTTTGGGGGTGTAACGCAAACATAACATCAATAAGTGTAACAACTTTCTGCTCCCAGGGAGTAATGAGTAAAGCAATAACAATACTTTTGACATGAGCAACGAGTAATCTGTGGCTATATCCATTTTTTGACTAATGAGCCCAACACTGCATATTGGCATAATTACACAATGGTATTGGCATAATGACATATTGATATAATGACATGATGACATATATTGTGATGTAATGTAATAGTGGATTGTTTGCTGTATGAGTGTCAATACATGATAGCGAAACCTACCAGTCCAAAGGAAAAAGAGCCACATCTGCATCTCTCCTCAGTCCCTTCTAGTTTCAGAGTGCTTTTCATCTTGGAAAGGCAATGCCGATGTTCACTACTTTTGGCTCTGAGACAGTCGCTTTCCTTTTTAGTGTGCTTGCCTTCCTATGAGCGACTAATAATTGCTGCTTCTGTAAACGTAAAATGCATCACTTCCTGTGCACAAGTCCTACCCGGTACCGTGTGTTTAGAGCAGCTTTCATGAACTGGGTATAGGTTGAATTACTATTGTATGGTATCAATTGGCAATAGAGAGTAGCACAATTGACATTTATCTATATAAAAAAGTTGCACATTATTACATTAAAATAAAATAAATAAAAAAAATATATAACCAAAACTATAACCGCTACCTCTTGATCCTTCTCTTGGTCCCTGCATCCTGTTCCTCCACAGCCCTTCCCTCTAAATAAACAATCATATTGGGGCTTGGGAGCAGGAGGGCTACAACACGTATTGCGGATTTGGGGCTTCCATCACATGTGCTATACGCAGCTGATTTTAATGCATCTTCTACTTTGTTATTCTTGTTATTTGCAGTCCAGAGGTGTTTTGATCAAGTTAAAGCACACTTAGGCCAAAAGTGTTTTATCCAGCAAATTCCCTCACTGAATACACTATTGGAACAAAGCCCGGTAATCCATAGCAGATGCTCCACTGGAGCCTTATCCTGTTTGGTACATGAGTCATTGGGCTTTATTAAACTCAATCTTGCTGAACACCATGCTGTGTGATTGACAGGCACATTGCTGTGACCCTCTGGCTTCTGCCTTTGTTGTCCAGAGGCACAGCAGGACCATTTATTTATGCCATGGTTTGTGTTGACCATGGAAATTGCAGTAGGCTGGGAGTAGATGTTAGCATACTCCTTAGATTTTTTGTGATCTCTCACCAGAGGGCCTTTTCCCTCATCATAGTTGACTCTCCATGTGCAAGACAGGCTAACAACAGGTTCAGCGCATGATGCAGTACTCACATTATATTGTAGATCATTAGGGGAAATTGAAATTGAAGACACTGCAATGTTGCAGCTGCAACACTGTGCCTATTTTCCATTCAACTCCTCTTACGTATTCATGGTGTATTCCATTGAAGGAATTGTCTAATTTACTCCATTTTTTATTGTGTGAGAACTTTAGACCATGCGTACGCACATTTTTCTGGTTTTGTAGTAGTGAAACTCTCCAAATGTTTCAAAATTACATTCTCACTCAATTCACTCTGTCTATGAAGAGGTCTATGAAAAAACTGAATTATTTCCGCTGATACACCATCATAGTTTGCTTACTATGTGGATAATGTTTAACACTAGAAACGCCAAAGCCCATCTGGCGTTGTTATTTTCAATTTTACGTTTCTCCAACACTGAAAATGTCTTCCTCCTTCCAAATAATAATCTATAGCTCACAGGCCTTAGAGTGTAACCCACACAATCCCCAGCCATTACTGCGTTTTACTTATGCGTTGCACTTTGCACCATGTTTCTAGTAACATTAATATAAAAGTCATGCCACATGGTCCATGAGTAATTTCTGCAGGTCCTATCATAAATATGCTACTCCTGAGTTGTGTTGTTAGTTATCACAATCTGTGTTGAACCATTTGAGAACTGATAGCATTTGTTTTGCTCGGAGAGGGAGTGTGTATGCAGCACTGTTTGGAAAGGGGGGTGGAGGCAGGTTTTGTCTTTGTTTTGATTTAGATTTATCATTAATCTTCGCATTGCAGGCAGTGCTATTTCACATACTGTACATATTACATAGATTACCTTTAAGATTAGGGCTAGGGTTTCATAAGGTTAGCTGTCTCTGTGTATCTATGGTCTAGTAATGGCTTGAGTAGTCCCCACCTGGCCACCAGCACAGACGATTCAGTTTGAGCTGCCACATGTATGACTCAGCAGAAGTAGTGGTGAAGACAATGGACTCATGGAGAATGCTGAGAGCAGAGGAGAGAGGATCTGAGTCGCATAGATAGGAGAGTTACACGCATGCCTCTTCATCCAGTCGGATGAAGCAGGCCCGGAGAGTGGTGATTTATTGAGTGTGTGGAGGGGCCTGACAGGCACGGCTCTCATTAGACAGACAGCGTTTCAATTAGTGGGAGCATAGCAGTGATGCAGGTGTTTACATTTTGTGAAGAAAACTATGCCAGGAGCACAGGGGCTCACACAGCTCTCTCTGAGATGGAGCAGCACCAGTGAGGAGCTCCCACACCCTAAGAGGGCTTTAACTAAGCAACACGAATAAGTCTAGAAAAATGCAGGCTACAAATTCATTTAATTGAAGAAAGTTAAAAATGTGATTGCTCTGGGGGGGGGGAATTAAAAAAGAAAACTCTCTTGCTTTTGGTTTCACCCTTCAGTGATAGAAAATAATAATAATAATCACACGGTATAGATTTTACCATTATATGCATGGGGAAATAAAGTATCTGTTCCACTCTATCTGCGCAGTGCTCAGTACATATTGTTTTTAGTACAGTAGATTACTTTCCTACACGACTGTGGCAGGCTGTTTTCAAAAGATAATTGCTACAAATCTTTAGCACAGAGCTGTGGAGCTTATTTGGCTTTGAGATAGTTATTTGGATTTTCTAACTTTAATGGCTTTTGCCAGACTGATGAGTTTTTGTTTTTTTACATTAATCATCTATATTGGAAGAGCTTACAAGTTGTAGATCCTACAGTAGGTCACTATTCCAAATTAATACATAATATTGGGGTGTAAGACCTTCCTAACAAGTATTTGCAAAATACTGTACGTACCACCAGGTGGCAATAAAGATTCACACAAACTACCCAAGAACCAAAATATGAAAAAAATAAAATAAGACTATGATTGTGATGTTACATTGACCCACAATACAAGCATTTCACTTGCAAAGTGTTGTTTGATTGATGTTCCCCAGTGTCATCACAGATTGTATTCCAGGAAAACCATTATGCTCGTTCCATCTTTGGACAAATACACTTGACCATTCAGCGCAGATGTCTAGCTGCAATAGAGGTGAACAGAAAATGCCCGTTAACTGTGATAATCAAGTTTGATTGTGTCATATGTTTCAATGGCCCGCATATGTGAGTTGCAATATAGGGTAGATGTGTGCGTGTGTAACCTATGTAAGCTGCAATGAGAACTGTAACTCACAAGCAAGCTACAAAGGCTGATAACGAGAAGCAGTAGGTAGAGCAAGACACCACAACAGCTGTGAGCTTATGCTGGCTACAAGCACAAGAGCGTTCCTAATTGATTATCACGTAAATTATATTTCACTTTGGTAGGACCTTTTTGCACATAAGAGTCCATTAATGGTCAACCACTAAACTGCTCTCAGGTCCAGTAGTTAGAACAATTCTAATTTTGAAACCCTAGTTTAAAAAACATACTTCAAATACTGTACATCTAACACACTTCTAACACACCAACAAACAATTAAAAGGAGACATAGTAAATATGATCTCATACTGGTTAAAAAGGAATCGTGCCTGCTTGCAGTCATTGAGAGCTGAAAAAATAAAATAAAAAATGCTGGTGGTGACAGAAGATCAGTGACAGCTACTGATGGTTGACTGCTCCTCAGATTTTATGGAGGGGTGTGTGCTCGAAACTGGAAATGTTCTACCAAAGTGATTTATACCAAAGTCACTGTAATGTGAATGAATCTTACATAAGAAGGTGGGAGGAATACATGTCTGCCTGGTCTCTCTGTATCATGATATCTCTGTTCATTAGGCCATGCCTCATTGGGTAATGTCGCTCTAAGACTGTACGACCACAGACATGTTTGATGTTAAGATTAATGACTGGCTGGGTGCTAGGAACTGAATTATATTGATCCCTGGTTAGGTGCGATACCTAGTATCCATGGCAGCAGACCTGAATGCTGTGAAGTCGCACATCAATCGGAGAGGTCAGAAACGACATTTGTCATCAGTAGTTCCCCCCCCTACACACACACACACACACACGCACTCCCACACGCAGCAGAGAAATTCCAAGACCCCCATCCTCTTAAAGAAGGCATTGATTGAAGATAGTGCCTTTCATTGTACCTGCTATCATATAAGCTATCACAGCATCTGCATATCAAATAATGCCTTTTTGTTTAGAAAGCGCAGGGGCTGTGAGTCGTCGCAGGACTTGGTGGGTGGTGGTTGTGGTTTCAAACTGTACAGAATTTATACATTGACTGTATTTGCTTGCATTGAGAAAGATTTGAAAATAAATAAGCAAATTGATCACAAAAAGAGTGAATGAATGCACCTCATTTACCAAGCTATCTGGGGATAATCAAACTTCAAATCTGTGGATATGAATATGAAGGATAAAAACCAGGTCAGAACAGCGTCTGCTCGCTGTTGGTGTTCCTTTGTAGTCAACATTAACTGCATTACGCAGTGCTGGAACTCAGAGCAGCTCCTAATGGGCAGTGGGGATTAATAATGACTACATTATTACTTGGTTACTGTATTATTCATGACTTCCTCATTACACAAGCAAGTCTTAACAATGAGGCTCACATTTCTGTCCACGCGTACTCTTCAACTTTAACTATGCTGGCAGGGAGGGAGGTCAGTGATAGTTGGTCGGACAACTGTTTATACTAAATTGAGAGTGCGTCTGCAGACATGCAGAATTCTATACCTGCCATTCATAACTTGAGAGTTATTTTTCATGTGTATACCATGTGCCACACATCACTGTAATACACCAGGAGGTATACATGGAGTATGTTTTTAGGGAAAGAATAAGCATCCGAATAACAAGGCTA
>OMLI01087822.1:15512-30140 GCA_900302605.1 Rondeletia loricata
CAGTTCCTTGATGGAGGGTAGCTAAAAGCCGGTGATCTGCTCAACAGTACAGGCAACATGCTGGAGCTTATTGTTGTAACAGGAGAAGGTGGAGCTATAACAGACTGTGAGGAGGATGTAATGATGTTTTCCATTACTGATCTACAAAAATGAACCAGGACTGCTTGTGAGATGTTGTGCTTTGTCAGTTGCCGCAGGGAGAAAGTCCTCTATTGGGCTTTCTTCATTAGGCAGGAGAATATTCTGAACACCAGTCTCAGATTTGCTAGCCGTCCCCTTTTATGTTACCAATATTATTAACTTTAGTTTAGGAATACACGCCACACTACAACTCTGCACTACTTGCATTTAAACTTGCTTCATGGGTAACTTTTATTCTGAGATTATGGACACATAATTCACAATTCAGCTTCTTAACCTCCTGGTCTTGCTCTCAGATCAGAAAGCCAAATTGTATCAAATCCCCTTTTGCCTCCTTCCTCTGTCTCTAATCTCTCTAATTCTCTTACCGCTTTGTTTTTTTCCTCATTTTAGCAAGCTGCACCCTTTACCTGAGCACATGCAACCTTTCTGCCCTTATCCATTCCTCCCCCCTTCCCTCAGTCAAGAGCCAAACGACTTCTGTGGCTCAGTAAGCCCCCTGTATCCCATGCTTCTTTCAAATCACTGCCAACCAGCCCTCCCCACTGGCAGCTGGACAAATTTGGGGTGATCAAATCCCATTAGAGCATTTGAACCGTGTCTCCCCCATCAACATACATACACTACATCTCCAAACCTAGCCCACTTCCCCAATCCCAAGCTTCTCCACACCACCACCTATAGAAACCATACCCAACACATGTTGGTAGCTTCTAACAAGTCTACCCCTCTTCCTCCATTCCTCTATCATTCAATCCACCCAACCATCCTTCCACTTCCCCATGCATCACTCCATCCACCTTTCTCTTCTTGCGTAGAGACCTGCTATGGACTGACTATCAGTATGTACAAACACCAAATTGGTATGCAGTAGCTGCTTGTTGACACCACAGCTATTGCCTACCAAGGGTTCCCCATTGGCTAAGAGATGTGTAGAGCACGGCACTTTGAGCTTCTAAAGCAAGCCAGTTTCTCAACAGGAAACTGAATTGTTTATGGTTTCCTTGGTTACTGACAGCCGAATAGGCAACAACCAAAACATGAAGCACTCAAACATGCACAGTACAATGCCTTTAGAGTGAATGTAAAAACTAAGAAAAGATGTGAAGAAAACAATTCACAACAAAACAGCACATTTAACACTTTGTGGTTTCAATGCCTTCATACTCATGGCAAATTAATCAATCGATAAGTTGCCTCGTTTGACTGAGAGTTATCAGAGATTGTAAGGCTAGCAAATTAATAATGTTATATGATATCTGTCTCAGAATATAATATAATATGATATATGCAGACTATATCGGCTATATTGCTATTACAGCATGATAGCTAAGCTGGTATGATTCAATCTGGAGATTTCTAATAAAAAACATTGACCTTTGAAAATACATAGTGCCCAGTTTTCTCCCTCATATCATCTAGATGAGTCATCAATATCTGGACCATCATGCCCATAGCACAGGGAGAGTATGTGGTGGGAAAACACAGCATTTCATTGCAACAATGAACAGTTGATACATGGTTTCCAAAAGTATCTTCATATGTCTGTATTAATTCCTCCACAGGATGTTAACCCAAACAAAATTGATACCACATCTGCTCATCCACATCACTTCCAAAGAGGCTGGCCAGAGACTTTGCTAAACTGGCAACTCCGTGTGAGTGTAGAACTCAGGCAAATTTAATTGCAGTTGATTTAAGAGCTGCGTGAAAGCATGAATGTTGCAGAGCTGTCATTTCAGTCCTACAAACTAATTTAATTCCCACTCCAGAAAAGAAAAACTCTCAGAAATATGAGATGACTTGGATCAACAATTCATCATTCCTCACTCAATCCCCCACAATACCAATAGGATTATTGCATGATATTGCAAAAGAAAAGGTGGTCATTCAGTGATACCACTTGGAAGTTGAAGTTAGCCTTCCGGATAGGATGCATGATGTCGATGTACTCTGCTGTTTATGGTTGTGGGACTGGATAATAAAATCACATCTCAGGCAACTCAGGCAGACTCAGCAACATGAGTGACACAGAAATACGTTATTTTATCCTTGGTGATTCAGCTTACCCAACAAACCTGGCTACTCAAACCATACAATGACAATGGGCCATTACCTGCACAACAACACCCAAAACACCAGAGCATGCTCAGCGCAACTTTGGGAAGATGAGGGGGATGAGGAAGTGCCTTAGTAACAGGAATGACTGCACTGTGGAGCTGATGAAGGGCATGCATCATGCCTGTTGCATTCTTCACAATATTTGCTAAATGAACACGGACAGATATCTTGCAGCATCAAATGCCCAATCTGCCCCAACCCACTGTTACACAATAAGTGCTGCTGATGGCTGTGCTTTGCTGTGAGTGTGCTATGCTCTGCAGCAGTAGTTTCACCACTAGCTTTGCACTAGCTTTTAGCTTCACACTTATTTCACAGATATTTGTGTTTAAATGTTTGTATTTGTGAATTTTTCTGAACGATTTGTGCAAGTTATATTAACCCTCAGTCTCAATTTCGCCACTTCCAAGCTGTTGTGTTTCTACTTCCTCCCATCTCAACTTTTCTTCTCTTTCTCCCTCTTCCTAATGCCATCTCCTGCTGCATTTCTTCCCTTCTCAGGTGGGCCTACTTCTCTCCATGCTCTCAACTCCTCTCCTGCGCTTTCTCCAACCAGAGTTTGCTGGACTCCATTGTGGCATCGAGGAACTTTCTAGGAGCAGTGAGACAAGACAATATTTTTACCCACACAGTGTATATATGTTCTGGTCAATGTGGAAAAATTGTAAATGTCTACACTGACTGTTGAATGCATGGTGAGCATGTGCATCAAAAGGATAATTACAGTGCTAAAAATGCTAATCGCTGTGCTACATGCCGCCTGCATGCCCATGGGACAGTGATTACACACATTGTGTTACAGCTCTGCACCCAAGAGTCTTGATGAATAACTGAATCAGATTAGGATATAAGGATTACCGGTACATTATTTAATGGCTCTAGATTTACAAATGAAAGATGCCAGTCGAACTCTACATGTCTCATATAGGCAACATGTATGCAACATTTTAAATTCAAAGATTATCAAAATGAATTATGAATTGTAATCAGTATGCCGTCTGTGATTCCATTCCACACAAGACGACTCACAGCCATTCAGTTAAAATGGGTCACAGTAGGCAATAAACAAAATTAACAAGTTGTGTTTGCCAGGGTCATTCTGTCCTTGACAGGGGAGGGGGGGTTATTCTGGGGGCTGTCTGAAGGGGTGAGATCCAAGAACACGGTTCATGAGGTCAAAAAAGGGAAAAGACTTCTTTCCTTGCCACTTTTCACATTGCTAGCGTTGTGTTGTCTCATTTTAGATTTTCATCAGCCTAATTGTTAATATAAGCAATGCTTTTGTTTCACTCGTAGAAGAATATTGATGGCTGTTACCTGCCATAGTTAGTAAAAGTGCATGTACAGCATCATGTATTTTGAATATGTTTTCATACATGACTGAACAGGTGATTGTAATTATTAAGTCCCACCCATCCCCTGAAACATGCCCAAACCTCCTTTGGATCAAAAAGTCTTAGGTGTAGAAAAGATGGAAGCCCTGAGTATGAGCACTGTGAAAGCCTAAAGTAAACCCCACTGAAGTCTAGGCTTGTGCATGGACAAGTGATGCACACTTGCTCATCTCATTACAACTGCTTTGAGCACAGCCATCAACAAGCAGCTAGTGGTGTTGTGGAATTAGCCTCACTCTGTGGCACTGAAAAATGTATGCACTGTCAGGTTTTATTTCAATATTACAGGACATCCAAATATTACAGGATGTCCAAGTTAGGGGCAGCAGGGTGGCCCAGTGGTTAGAGAGATGGATCATCAGCCCTGGGTTCAAGCCCCTGTGTCGGCAAGCATGCACTCTGCTGAAGTGCCATAGAGCAAGTCACTGACTCCTTACCAACTCGTGGTAAGCTGATCGCCCTGTGGAGGGCAAGCGAAAGCAAGTCGATACAGTATGCACACCCATTCAAAATAAGGTGCTTAGTATTCTTCCTGTAACGTCTCAGGGACTGTTAGCTTATTTACCTGCACTGGGAAGCGTAACATTTTAATTGTCAAGGTGCTGTGTAGGATTGTTTCCTGATAGCAAATGCAGAAGCCCAATTGATGTTACACTACGTAAGGTGAGGGTAAATCAAACTACACTGTGATTTAGTATTAAACAATCCGCCTCACTCCCACCATACCAGCCAATCTTTAAAGGATGTGTTTTAATCGCTTTTTGGGTTCAACTGTTGGAGATTGTGTTTGCCCTGTGTGTGTGTGTGTGTGTGTGTATTGGACAGCAGCGCTGCCGGAGAACTGGAGGAACGAAAAGCTCTGCAGCGAAGTAAGTGATAACATTTTGAACACAATCAATCGTCATGATGGCAAAAACCAGGAAAATAAGGCCCAGGTTGAAATTAACCGGAATTATCCTTTAACTCTTAGTCTGTCATTTATCCCCTGCTCTTATATTCTACATGAACGTACACATGCACAGACATACTGACAAGCTCTGGGTTTATATCTTTAAAATGTAATTTGTTTGTTCTCTGTTTTGTTAAAAGTGGTTTATAAATACATTTGACTTGACTTTAATCTTAACACTGCAATGGAGAACTCAAGGGAGACAGAGATCTCTTATGACAATAAATCTGTTTCTAATGGATAGCTTGTTATTTTGTGATATTGTTGGTCTCTGTCAAAATGCTTCCTGTAGTATTATTTTTTTTGCCACCTAAACTTATTTGCTTTTTTGACAAGCAGCTGTCAGGTGGTAGCAGCACACTCTTTTGTTGTTGGCATAACTCACACCACTTGGATTTTCTTTCACCAAGGAATGTAATGAAATGTTTGTCTCAAAGCCTGATGCTACGAGCAAGGGAATACATACATTGGGTAATGGTAATGGTTAAAAACCTTTGATGATTACTATGGCATTTACAGTGACAATCTCATGGCTTTTTACTAAGATTTAGTGGGTTTGCTCTTTTAAAAGGCTAAAAGATGTGTCAGGGCCGATAATTTAACCCTCTGTTTTAGCAGCTCATCATTTCTACACATTATTTGAAGCCGGAATAGGACAACCAATTTCCTGGTACAAGTGATCCATGTAAAGGTGTATTCAGCTATGTTTATTTTTTCCTTTGAGACTTTTCTCAGTCTTAACTGTGCATACACAAGCAACTTGAGAAACCAGTGGCTGGAAATATTTTTCTTTTTTATGACCAGAGAAATGTCTTGTTTTCTTGTTTGTCAGTGTGGAAAAGTCAGCTGCAGCTGAACTTTTGGGTGGCATCAACAATTTGCAGCCAATTGTATTGTAGTATTGTGATGTATCCCCATCCCTGTCCCTATCACTGTGACACTGCAACTAGCAATCAGCTAGCACAAATCAGCCATCAGAGAGTAGCACAGCAATGTGGTTGCTAGTGGTCTGAACCTCTTTTCCTCAACAGCTGATGGGTAGGAAGGCTGTGAAGCAAGCCCTTTTGTTGCAATTTGTGCCATTGCTATCTCTCTGTTTATAACTGTGGGGCCACCTGCTCACTGTGCTCTGTGGTTTGTTGGGTCTGAATTTTGATAGATAAAATGCATCGCTTTCTGTCCACGGAGAGGATTTTGCGCCAATGTCTATACCTGAATTTAGGAGTTCATATTAGCTGTACCATGGGGTTTCACACAGGGCTGGGGAACTGGGTTTTTCTGTGGCAGCAACACTATACTTTAGACTGATTAAATGCTTAAAACATATACTGTTCTACAATGCAGTTCAAAAGTTGACTGAGAAAATCTCTCAGCTTAAGGACAAGTTTTTATTTGTGAGGAGGTATTTCTGCTTTAGTAGTGCAAAAGGCTTAAGTATTCCGCCTTTATGGCAGTGTTACAGGAGGCTCTGTCACATTTAAAAACAATGTTCTTCTGGTACATACCGTACACAGAGACCAATCAATTTTTCCATAGGGCAGAGAAGAAGAGAGAAATCTATCTATCTTGGAAAGCTTTTATCAGAGTTTGTAGCCTGAGAAATAACTGAGTGACTCCAATACGTTACAAAGGTCACAAAGGTGAATGCTTCACATTACTGAGAAAAAGGATTAGGTCATCAGCAAAACCTGTGGTGTAGGCTCCACACAGTTCGATGGTGAGGGTAAAGAGGTGAGGTCTAGCCGGGCAGCCCTGCCTAAAGAAAAGGAGGCGAATGCATCATCTTTGCCTTGGGAAGTTTGCAGAGTTGAGTGATTTATTATTAGATATTAGATATCCACCCAGATTTCTCCAAACTCAAAATAAGTCAAGGCAGATTGCAACACAATGTTCTTGGTCTTTGCTTGATGAATACTATTAAAACATCTTCTGAGATTATTATCTAATGAGGACAATCTATTTATTATAAAGCCAGTTTGGTCAGCATTCATCTCAAGTAGGGAGAGATCCTTATGATGTCTTATTTCACGACAGCCTTTTATTAATCACTTTTAAAAATTCTAATGATTCATTATAAGATTTTGCCAAAACACGGAGTCATATTTATTGTAATCAACCCTAAACTACTGTTCAGTGACCAGGGGACAGGCATAAATGGGAGTAGCCCAGGCTGCTCTCACTGTTCTGGGGAAACAGTTGAAGAAAGTCCACCACCCACTCCGCCTGCTCCACAGGTCAGTATAGTACCATTTTTAAAAAATAAATAAAAAAATGTAACCTTTATTTAACCAGGTAGTCACATTGAGATTAAAAAGGGCCATGCCTTCTTAGCTTTCTGAATCATGATGCTTCATGACAGCCGGAGAGTGCAGTTTTGTGTTCCATGCAAGCTAAAACTGTCATGGTTTTCCTCCGTCATTGAAAATGTGTCTGCAACAGAAAATGTTGTTTTGGTTTATGGCATTAGGCTATTAACTTGTTGGCATTTTAAGTAACTGAAATGTCACGTGTCATTAAATTAGTATTTACATTTTAATGAAATATTCCTGCCACAGTGAATTAATAAAGGCAGCCTTATCAACAAATTAGGCTGCTGAAAATTGGTGGTCATTTTATCTCAAATTTCATACACACTACTGAGTAATTTGGCTAAAGGCAAAGGCAAACACCTGACCCAATCTTGCATAGCCTCGCCTCAGACTGTTTGAAATTCAATTTAACAAATCCGTTTATTGGGACTTTGGATATGGATGGGTTTAAAGACAAATACAATTTCTTGGAGGCCTTTGTAGGAATGAGTTCATTGTGGTCTTGGTTTGATTTTAACCTACATTTTACCCTAGCTCAAGACTTTTTCTTTTGCCTTGCTTTGCTCAGTTTCAAACTGCTTGAGCAGGGCTGTGTATTGAGTGCCTGAGATCAAAATAAGTGTTTCTTCTCTGCCCACCTTTTCAAAGTTTGTTGAAGACATTGCAGCTAAAATATGAACATGCAGCATTTGCTTCCTTTGTGTCATTTAACAGCAACATGTTACCACTTGAAAACACCCTTGGAGTCTCTCAGTGACTGGTCTCTCCTGGTCTTTTGTCTTATACAGGCCATTAGTGAGCTACTTTCTCAGCATGTGGTGCAGGCTTGCAGAGCTCATGCTTCAGTGCACATAAGGCATGAGGAGGCATTACTTTATATACATTTTACGACTATTACTATTATTAATTTACTACTAATATTGGAGATTGGAGACCACTGGAAAGGGCAGAAATTATTGGCCTTTATACATTAGGACAGGTGTCTACAGCCAGCTTGTTGCCAGAGACATATTTTATTGAAAAGATGCCCATGGGAATCTCTTATCTGATGGAAGCTTTCCAACAGCTTTGTGCAGACTAAAAGGCTTGGAAAAGTCAACCATTTACCTTAGCCCAGAGGTTTGGGATGGCTCTTTGTTTGTGAGAGCTCAAAGGCTCGGAAAGGCCACATGCTTATCATAGACCGAAAGACCTTTAAGGCCACTTGCTCACAAATTAAAATCTGTTTTGTGACTCTGCTGCTGGTGATTAGCTCCATTGTGAGCTGACAAGGCAGGCATCCAGTCAATTTATTATGGAGGCATCCTGTTACCTGCACTTTTAAGTGATGACATTTCCAGCTCTTTATTTAGCTCACATTTAAGATGAAAATCAAATATACTCTTGCTTGGTTACCATGGTGATTCCGCATTTTTTAAATGAAATATACTGCAGGTTTACCAGAGGCTTACTCTGAGATAACTTTTTCTTCTAATTAATTTAATTTCATGTTTTTCTTGAATTGTTCATGGTACAATTTCTTCACAGCAATACCTCTACAATTTATGAGCTGGAAGGAAGCAAAGGTTATAATGAATGAGCAGACATGAGCTTATTACATCTCCATAAAGAACCATTGCAATTCTGCATCCCCTCCTTCATTTCAGGGTTGCTCACTGGCATGTGTGGTATTTTTCCTTGATCAAAGATATATCCAGACTGCCCTCCAACCTGGTTGTCATGGGAACAGGTGTCACATGACCTAAAGTGAGACAAACTTTGGATGAGAGAGGATTGGCTCTCTGGAGGGCGTCAGTTCCCCTCTCAATTCATTTGACATGGTTACCTAGGAAACAAGGCTGTGAGACAGGAAGCTGAGGAAAGATGTAAGCTCTTGTTTGTTTGGATAACAGCAAAGAAGCTGCCTGGACTCCAGGCATCTAGGGGTGTGCTATAAGCATCAGGATTTTTGCAAGAGCAAGATAAGGCTATTCCTCTGCCAGCGGTGCTTTTATTCTACATCACAACTGGATAAAAAACACTAACCAACATCACAAATTATTATTAGGTCTTGTTGGTGGGTACAGGTGGGTATCCCACTTGCTGCCCTATACCTGCCTGTTGATCTATTTCCCATTACACAGTCCCTGCTGGCATCCACAACAATACATGCTGTGTAAAAGCATTAATGAAAGAATGTAATGGAAATTGTGTAATCTTACTAATTGTAATAACAATAATATATAAAAAAGAAATAATAATAATAATTTGAATTCTCTGTACAAGAGAGTCTGGTCATGAGATGGATCATGGCAGTAAACAGGAGCTGCTCTGTTTCCCTTGAGAACAAAGACGGCAATTATTTAACATCAACAGCAAGGTTAATGGGTTAAAGAGGGGATGTTTGATGCTCCCAGCAGCCCTACATGACTGATATTCACATTTGATTTGGATGGCACTGAGAATGAGTCTGACAGTCTCTCAATAACACTGACAGCCCATATACTGATGGGGTTGGTAATGGGTTTGCCTTGGGATGTTTTACAGGTCCCGCTGGCTGTCAGTCATCTAGAACTCCAGTCACTGTTGGAGCCCATGTGTTATTTATCTCATGCTGGTGTGGGGTTAGTGCTCATGGGTGAGATTATGAGTGATCACTCAGATTGGTTTTGCATGGTGGGAGTATTCTATATAATGCTTTTTTGACTGTGCTCTGTTCAGATGAGTCTTCTTTGATGAAAGGGCTTTTATATCATGACTTCGCTGTCAGATATGCCTGCCAATCAGAAAACCTCTTCTTCAGGTTGAAACAATTCACTGAACTTAGTGCACAGAAACAAGTTATTTCTTGCTGATACTGATTATAGGGCAATGGGCCTCTTATCTGCCAGCTATACGTTCTACTGTTATTGTTCGGGAGGATCAGGACAACAATAAAAAGAAGATCTCTAGCTTTCCTCCCCTCATTAAGGATTCGTTCCTCCTCTTTTCAAATCAGGAAACCTGAAGCCTGCTCCACACTGAGCCATCAGAGAAAGATCCAATATTGTATCATACCCATGTGCTGCTGTGTTGAAGTGCAAGCTCAATAATCAGTGACCCAGTTATTTTAATTGCTTACCCACAAACACAAAGGGGGGAAAAAGATAAATAGCACAGCCTTGTTCCTGCAACAGCATCTTAGGACACAAATAAGCGTCTCCCCATTAACAAGTATGTGATCAAGGCATGAAAGAGAATATATTAACAGCCTAAATATCCAGAACTATGTTGTATGCAAAAAACAAAAGGCCAAAATCCAAGGAAAAATTCACATGCTTCCTGACCCAATAATCTGAAGACAGAAAGCTGTCCTAAATCTGCAGGTATTCTGTGATGAACAGAAGCTTCACATCTGTTGCCAATATTACAAGACTGTGGTTGACTGTGGAGGTCTTGGTGTAAATACACATGTACATATGTAACCCTCACTCCCCTAGCAACTATTCCCCCAGTTTGTTGCCTGTCCGCTCACTTTCAACCACAAGAAAACACAGAAAAGACGGCTGCAGCAAAACCTTTTGGCAATAGCACCTACCAGCAGCTAATCATGTACCAGCACTGCTATATTTCCTGCACTACAGCTGGCAATCAGCTAGCTCAATTTAGCCATTGGACAGAAGCACTGCGTTGTGATTGTAGTGGGTCAACTCCACTTCATCAGTCAGCAGGAAATTGAGGATATGACCAGGGGTCTACTTCATTTGGCTGCTGCCGATCATTCTGGCTGGGCATTGGGCTTTGAGATGAGCCTTCTGATTAGCCTAGAGCAACGCATAGGAAAATTGATTATTCTCCAAAGAGTGTAGGTTAATAAATTTTGATCAAATTAATGCACTTAGAGTTTCTGTCAACAGAAAATGTGCGCCTATCCTTTTGGTTGTTTTATATTCAATTGTTACGGAATCATATTTAAAGGTTGATTTAATCCATCAGAGCCAGCTCACCATCTTTAATCCATATAGCACAAGATTTCATGCCACTGATAAGTAACCGCTGGTTTTTGTATGATAACCCTTCATCTGTTTTGGAAGTCCTAGTAGGAATCACAAGCAACAGGATGTCAAATGTTACCATTCAATATTTCATGCATTCATATATATTTTTGGCACATATTGGGATTTGTGTCTCTTCTTCTCCGCAGGATGGTGGGGATGAAACATTTTAGGTGTAATGACGACAACAGACTTGGAAAGATCATAAAGAAAGCCAGTTCAACTATTGGATGTAATTGTGAATCACTAAATGTACTGTACAATAGGGGAGCCATGTCTAAATAATAAGAGTATCCTGGACAACACAGATCACCCACTTCACAATGTACTGATTCATCACAGAAGCAGATTTTAGTAATAGATTTATACTTCCCACAATGTCTACAGAGAGGTTCTAATGGTCATTTGTTCCCAGTGTAATGAAATTGTGGGAAATGATCATACTGGATTTTTGCCTGACCTGTCTGCTTAGTACAGACATGTATGTGCTGTTTGGTTTGTGTATGCCCTGTTTGTGCTTGGTCTTGTGTCTTGCATTTGCTTGTGATGTTTCCATGATAAAGACATTTCCCAGAGTTGGATTAATAAAGTAGGCGACTACTACTATATCAGTAAGATAGGCTGTAGTAATCGCTTGCCGGAAACCGGCAGGCGACACAGTGACTGCCTTTAGATAATTCTCACACTGATTTCACATGCCTATAAGTGTAAGAATAACTGCTTGAAGAGCAACAACTGATTTGTGAGCTGATCTCGCCCACACAGTGTGGGTTGGAGGAATAAGATGACAGGGGGATAACATGTACTAGTGTAAAAGCACATGCCAAGCATTCCCCTAAGCAAAATATTTCATGGTCTTATTACTTTGCTTTTAGGATAATGTAGTCTATTGATTTGTGCATACCATGTGTCTCTTAGATGAGCTCATGCCAGCAGGGAATTCATTGCTGTCTCATTGCTATTGAAGGTAGCTATTTTAAATTAGGCTATAACTTTTTGAATGAATAATGCAGCATATTTAAATGAATTAAACAATTGTCCAATACCCATCTGTCCCATGTCTGTATTGGGACCAAATGGGATTTAGAGGCCTGTAGTGAAAAACACCCGTAGGTGAGACAGCGGTCGGCAAGTGCGCCTCTTACTGAAGCATAAAAAATTTATGAAGTGAGGAACATTGAATGCTAGCTGTGTGAACACAAAATAAGTGATTTCTAAAGGAGATGACATGATTGAAGCTCTTATTTGTTTGTATTTTTGATCTTTTAGTGTCCAGACCAGTGCAGTTTTCCTATGTATGCGATTTAGTGGAACAACCAAATGTGTCAAGATAAAACAGAAATCTGACATTTCAAACTTTATCAGAGATAATTGACATTTGCAACCTTTATCATGCTTCCTCCAGGCCTTGTGTGAATGAGTCGGGATCTGGGTTGTGGTCTGTGACATTTAGACAACAGTTAGATTACAGTTAGAGTCATTTCTATAGCCATTAGTCTTTTTTTGGGGAGACAGATTTCCAGGAATAATGTCAATATTGTGACATTATAATAACTCTCAAACCGTCTGTGAGTGATTTATGCTTAAAAGTCAATAATTACCATGCCAGATAAATCCCTCTCACTAATTGTGCACATTAAAACCTTCCATTATAAATCCCATTGCTCTTAAAAATGCTGATCATGTCATCATGACTGTTTATCATCAAGGGGTAGCCTATTGGAGCAACTTGGCAAACAGTGGCCTGTTGATCTGATGATCCGACAAACAGTTGCATTGCCAGCTGCAGGAACTGTTTACAGTAAAACAAATACCTGTTTCTACTGAAACTAATTCCAACACATGATCAGAATCAGTGATGAATTATGACAACTGAGACAAATGAGCTCCAAAATTGTTAAAATCGTTTTAGGTGCTGGCACCTATTGCTGCACATTTAGGGAGAGATACTGACATAGAGGCCATATTTAAGGGTGTGCTGACATGCATATGGAATGTAGGGCTGCAGAGTCAATCCCACCAGTGCATGCCATAGTAATGAAAACATCATCAAGAGCATGGTGATTATAACTGTAGGCTCTTCATTGATCTCCTGGCAAGAAGGGCGACCCCCTTGCTGCTGCAGAATACGGTAATAGCCAAACCTTTAACCTGGACATTAATCGATAAACCTGCAGGATCCCCCCCCTTCACTGTGGCCGAGCAACAGTGCTGAACTCCCATTATGTATAATGGTGATGAAGTTCTATCATTGTCTTCATCCTCAGAAGCTTTATGAAAGCTAAAGAAACGTCCTGCATAGATATAGAGCTGTTTGATAAGTGATGAGCTGATTATTCATAATATTAATTACGTTCAGAAAACCTGGGAAAACCTGGGAAAGGATGCATAATTCATGTTTGTTTTGAACCGTGTGACACTGGCATTACCTAAATAATGTATGACTGTGTGTCTTTGATAATAAGGTTTGCATTAGAAGTAATATGCTTTCCTCCATTCTACAGGGCAGATACTAGCCAGGGCTAGTTATTGTGCAAAAATTGATTTCCTTAAAACCCTGTGTGCCAGAAGACATTAGTCAGCATTGTCTGGAAATGCCAATGCTGTACATAAGAGAGGGCCCCACGTGCTACCGCTGGAAGGTGAGGGATATTTTTTAATCTCATATATGCAGCCTTGGTAAATCTGATTATTCCCGTAATGAGGAGAAATTGCTGAACAAATAGATCAATAAGGTTTAAAGTATACAACCATCGCCAATGATGAGAAATCTACATTCTGAATTTGAATTGGGACCTCTGTTGAATGGGTGTTATAAAATCCAAATGAGATTTCCCAGTTCTAAGTGGCAAGAACATGAACCTTCAACAATTAGTATTTAAGATATCCCTTGCTTACTGAAGCTTGAAGGCAAAGTGCAATGTACAAATAATTCACTAAACCGTGTGTAATTTCAGTGAGAGCTGAAAGAATTGCTTTAATGAGTATTCAAACAAAGCAGGGAATTAATATTATGTGCATGCATCTAAACTTGTAGTCTGAATGAGAAATAAAACGGTCCTCTGGAAGAGGGAATAATTATGTGAATACTCTGAGGCAGTGGCGTTGCTAGGGGTGGGCTTGTCTTTCGTCCAGCCCTGGACCTTTAGACACAAGCCCCTTTCACACATGAATCCAGTAACATTGCCAGACTCGTTTTTCCGGTAAAGGTAGCAGTTTCTGTGTTCACACAAGACATGCCTTACTGCCTTTTTAACGTAACGCTACCATTCACACAACGCTGGAAATACCGGTAAATTCCGCTGTTAATTACGTTCTTTTATGCTTCTTGTCCATTTTTGCCGGAGTCGCTTGCGTCTGTGAAGTGTGGAAAAACACAATTTTCACTTTTGGGTGTATCTATACACAATAAAGAAATAGAAAATCATTATATTATATGATCTCTTTATTTATTGCGGCAACATTTCTGGTTCCCGATTGAAACCAATGAACGAATGATGATACCCACTCACTATAAAGTCACTATAGACTACCATAGAGATGCTCCCTATGGTAGTCCCTATAGTAATACTATAGGAATATTATAGTGATTTTTCAGTCAGTGTTTTTAGGCTGTATTTAAAAAAAAAAATCTGGGTTCAATTGCTCCAGGGTTCCTACTCTTTTCAAGAAACAATTTTCCAGGTATGACAGACAGGGAT
>OMLI01087827.1:0-11273 GCA_900302605.1 Rondeletia loricata
GTATGTGAGAGAGAGAGTAAGAGAGAGAGAGAGAGAGAGAGAATGAGAGGAAGGATGAGCATTGAGCGTGTCCACTCTCACAGGATGTAACAAGGGACTAATTAGCAGCGTCCATATCACAAGCATGCTGGAGGAGGGATGCTTATCCATCTTATTAGCATCCTCCTCCACTAAATAATGACTCTGCCTGGGAAGGAAGATGGGGACAGACCCACTGTGATTGTTTTCATGCGCTCATTCAAACATTGTATAGAAAATCCATGTGGTGCCCTTAAGCTTCCCAGTTTAGTATGTGTATGAAACTAAGATTTCATCCATGATTTCAGGTTAAAGTCTGTATGTCAAAGGAAAGAGGAAGGGCAACACCACCACACAGTCATATTTACTGTAACTTACAGTAATCTCATATTTTATTCATCCCGCTCATATTGTCATATTTGAACAAATCTATTGTGAGCTTCTTTTTGGTTTGTTACAATAAAACACACCATGTCATGCATGGCTCTGTGTGGATCAATAGAGTATGAGACTAACGCTACCACGGTTAGGTTTGATCCCCATGGGGACCATCCACGCTAAAAATAAATGCACTCGTTGTACTATAAGGATCTTTGGATAAAAGCATCCATCAAAAGGTATACGTTATATATGTCACGTTATCCGAGTGAACGCCTGATTCTGATTGGCTGGATGAGTGTTGATAATATAACAATAGCACCTGAGAGGGCGTTCTTTACTGTCACTATGGGTACCATGGTGATGCGGCGAGGTGCGAGGCTCAGCCACGGACAACAAGCCCCCCCTCTGCTTCGTGACTGACGGTTCTTAGTCCGCGTCCCCTTGTGAATTATCTTTCAATAACCGCCTTGCCTACCTCATCATTTATTATCCCTTACTTGCATGCCATGCACAGCAACATGTGTCCCTCCAGGCCATTCACCAGATGTCAATCCAGAGACCAGTGAGACAAAGAGGAGAGTAGGCCAAGCAGCAGACATATTAGATATGATACATTGACTTGCTGCTGTTAGGTATTTCATTCCAGGCCGCAATTAGTCCAGCATAGCAGATTCAGATTTCTTTCTCTTAATGATCCTGTATTTAATAGTGAAAGGAGGAGGGAAAATACTCCTGCATATATAAGATGCTCACCATGGCGAAACGTTAATCAGGGGCCCCGTTGAAATATTGTTTTTTGATGTATTGAATAAGGTGTTACTGCATCAAGGCTATGAATCTGTGGTTACTCCTTCTGATTCAGGTCTTGTCTTTAATGTTGCACTTGGAGGAGCGTTCAGGTATCACCCTCCTTTCAACCAAGTGTAGCAGAGTGAGGGCCTCATACCCAACAAACAATCTAAAACTGTAATTTTGTTTTGTGTGATGGGAAAAATGTAAAGCCAATTTAAAATTCAAGTATTTCTTTCTTTAAGAGGCCTGGAAAAGGTTATCCATGCTTTTATTTCTTGTTGACTGGACTAACTCTCTGTTTTGTGGCATCATGCTGTAAAGCCCTTTCACCACTGCAAGGCAGAATGCAGCAGCAGCCATATCACTCCTCTCCTGGTGTCCCTTCACTGGCTCTCTGTCAGCTATAGAATCAACTTTATATTCTTGCTGTTTTTTTGTAAAGCTTTGCATGGTCATGCACCTCAGTATATTTCTGGACTTCTGTGCCCTTACAACATTCCATAGTCCAGACTCAAATTAAATGGCCCCTAGACTGTGGAACAATCTCCCTGTAAGTATGAGCTCCACTGCCATTTTTTAAAATTGACTCATTATACTCTATTGCCTTTGAGTGTGACTGTTTTTTTTTGTAGTGTACTGAGCCTTTTTTGACTGTTGAGATTGTCTCTTGTTCTGTTACCTTTTTCTTTTAACCTTGAGAAGCACCTTGTAACAAAGTGTTTTGTGTTTTTTTAAGAGGCTGCATAAATAAAGTTGACATGAGGGTTTATTTGGGAAAGCAGGTGATTGGTTCGTGTTTTTTTGTCAGTCCTTGGGGGGGAATTATTGACGATTCCTTCAAGTTGCTTGTCTGCTTTATGATAGCCGGTATTGTAGTTTGTGGGAGGATTCTCTCTAAGGGGAAGTGATTGATGGCTGGCATTCCAGCGAGAGTGCAGACATCGAGCCATGCGACGGATCAAAGGGCTTTTCTTGGCTTAGCTTATCTCGTCTTATCTTACAGGCGTATATCTATCTCTCTTAGATGGATTCTGGATTCAGTTTAATCTCTATCTGGTCTGCCAGCCTGCTACCCACCGCTGGAACATTCTGTTAGTGGAGGAAAATTAAACGTCTGTGTTAGTCAGTGTTGGGCGCGATCAAAGTCATGGTAGTTATTTTTAGACCAGAGCATTGCTCATGTATCTCTGTATGATGCATTCCGCCTAAAGGAATACACTTGAACATGTTGCCTGCCTCCAGCCATGAGGAAGAAAGTGATGCTAAAAGATGCTGGCACTCTCTGGCCTCAAATGCACCCCAGAGTAGCTTCACTGCATTCAGACCTATTCAAGTTAAATTGGATAAATACAATAAATATACTGAGGAATCCTCCGGTTTGCTGGCATTCATCTTAGATACGGCCCCAAGACAGCCGAAATGATCGATTTTCATTATTGACTTAAAGGGGCATTAAGTCATCTTTCATCTTTATCGACCTCTATTGGCGACCAGTAGGAATTGCAACCACATCAATAGAATGTGTCTCCTCCTACACAAGTCTCTGGCACAGCCAGAATAATAATAATAATAATGATTTGTCATTTGCTTTTTTGGCTTGAGAATTAGTCTTTTTAGCCTTTGTAGCTGAAGTGTCTTGCGACACCAGTTGCTCGCTCATAGCACCGTCCTCCATTGTTAAGAAACTGAAAATGCGACTAAGTGTAGTGGAAAGTTTTGAAAGCCATAAATCTCAGCACCTGGCAAAGTAATAGATGAATCATTCAATTGATCAACAACCCTATCAATTCCCTACAGATACATTATGGTCATTTTGTGCTATGGGGCAGTAAAAATCGAACTTATAATATTTTTAGATTTAATATTTAGACACAAACTGAAGGTCCAGACAATGATCATGTTGCTGTCGCTGTTTGTTTCTAGGAGACCACCATCACTGAGATCAAGCAGAAGATTATGAAGATCCCAGACGCGAACGGTATTGTCATAGATGGGTTCCCTCGTGACGTCGGACAGGCCTTGTCTTTTGAGGACCAGGTGAGTTTCTATCAGGCATTTTTCAGCTGCAGAAATCCTTTGGTTAAGATAACTTCTAAATAGAGACTGGAGGTGTGCAACTCAAAAAACAAAGAAATACTAAATGAGGTGCAAAAGGCTCAAAGACTGGCTAAAAGAAGAATAGCCACTCTCATAAAACTGACAAAATTGATAAAATTGTGTCTTTACTTTTTTTAAGAGTGCTGGCTATTCTTGAGTTTTTGTAAGATTATTGATTGTTTGTTTGACCTAGTCTAGAGTGGCATATTTTACGTAAGAGCTGACCTTGAATCTGCACCGTAAGCATTCACCTTCACCTGCTGCTGATCAGCACTTGTCAACTACCAACACACACACTTTTCCAGAAACACGCCAGGATGGCGTATTGAGTAGGGGGCCCGCTCTTCAACTGGACACCTGGGATCAAGCCCTCTGTGCTGCTAAGCATCTGCCCTGCTGAAGTGTCCTTAAGCGAAATAGAGTCCCTGCTATCTGCTGTCCTGCGTGCTTTGACCTCCCTATGGAGCAGGCAAGCGAAAAGGGGATCAATAAAGTATCACCTACATCATGTCAACGTTGTCAGACAAAAAAACCTAATCTAAAACCTAAAAACTTTTTCAGGAATGAAGAAAAATGCTTATTTTCTCATTGGCACCTATATATTTTAGAAATCATACAATGGGGTTTTAATAGGTTCCAAGGTCCCAAGAGTCATGAAACCCATTCAACACATCAATGACCATGTAAACGAGATATACAAGGAAGAAACAGAAAAACACAAACAAAAGGTTTTCCGACAACAGCGGCGATATATAATGCAGTGTTGTTTTGTCTCAGCTGGAGCCAGCTAGTGGAAATCCCTCCTTTACAGTTGAGTGGCCAATTGTGTGACACAACGGTCGATTGCCTTTAGATGGATTGAGGCTCATTATCACATTTAAACTCAGTTAACATTTATCAGCTTTCAGATGAGCGCTCAATGAGCACTGGAGTGGGTGGGAATGGGGTGGGGTCTAACTGGGTCAGTGTGAGTAAAGACTGACCTTACAATTTTGTTATTTTTAGCCGGCTCACAGGGAGTGAGAGGGAAGCGGTTCGGAGTCTTACACCTACAGTTTGTTTTCTTTGGTCTGAACCATGGTGGAAAAGTTTACTTTGTTGTATTTTTGTATTTGCTTTGTTTACACTGCACAATTACAAGCGAACCAGGGCTTGAAAACAAAAGTCACATGGACTCACAAGCAGCTCTTTTATTGGACAGAGTTTTGGTGACCTGTCATCCCGCCAGGTTAGAGATGTTGGCAGGAGGGAGAGTGAAAACAAATCTGATTCCAGTTCCTGTAACTTTAGCTAAACATGATGGACTTGTTTACATTCTTTGCTGTAATTTACCATCTCTGGTGTTCATACCAGTTAAGAAAACATGAAGAAATAGCTGAATATGAGCATCAGTCCAGACTTCAGTTTGTTCTGCTAGGCTTTCGAAGCATGAGTAACTGCTGGCTATCAGATCTGTCTCCTTATACCCATAAGCCCTTGTGTTTTGGGGTCGTTTCCTGTAGGTGGTTTGGATTAAATGTGTACTCCTAATGAACATCACCGCAGTTCGCTTGAAAGAGGATCGAGACTCGGTTATTTGGAGCCACCTGAGTTTGAATGGCATAGTTCTCACCTGCCCAGATAACCAAACGAAAGGAGTTAACACTCCAGAGTTAGAATAAACCGCTCCAAACAAGCTCGGTGTGAATGCATCCTAAAATATTAGTTGGTTTGAAGTTGGTGTTTACATTATTGTTCAGTTAAGCTATGTTTGCTTGTATATGTACCGTAACTTCACTGCATGATAATCTCTCAACAGATTACTCATATGGTTGCGTGAATTTAAAATGAATAGATTTTGACTTTAACAGGTTAATTCTAAAATGAGATATCCACCTTGTGACTTCTAGTCTGTCAAAATAATCACTGGCATGACAGTAAAAATAAAAACTTTTCAGTGGATACAATCATATGTGCTTTTTAAACACTGAGGCAAGAACATCATGTAACAAGTTTCATCAAAAAATTGATGTATCATATTTTGGAATCTTATTTACACCTTGTGGTACCTCAGCATAGAAACCTCCCCATGGCAGTGAATCACCATCCTGTTTGGACTCTTTGCTAATCCCTTTGAAGTGTTTGCAGCCTCCAGACAGATTCTGATCCAGTGAATTCTAGCGGTTTGAGGAACCATCCTGTAACTGAAAGCAAGAGTGTGAGTTTGATTTGGAAAGTGGCGGGGACACAAGCTGAGGTCTGGGGGTCCTCCAGAATTGTTTTAATCACAAATTCTGCAATTCCACACAATTGTCTATGACTATGTAACGCTGTTGAACACAAACCTCTGAACAAAATTACATTTGGAATATAATCAGCAAACAAATGTACTTCTGAAACATGTAATTTAGATATGTTTGTCATGACTAATTTACATTCTAAAATGAAATAAAGGTTGAGAAATTATTACACAAATTAAGACATTGTTTATTTTCTTTCAACACACATTGTGACAACTTTATTTGCTTAGCTAGCTAACTAGACGAGCGAACTAACTTCTAGTTTAGCTTGATCTATTCCAATGAAGTAATGCTATTACAATTGCTGCTTTAAGTTAGACAGCTATACTAGGCCCCTTGCTCTTCTTATGCGTCACTATATTTTCCAATAAACGTACATGACCATTGTATTTGATCTGATACTATGACGCTGTACAGCTTCCCTCTCCTACAGCAGCTACATTTAGACAGTCGCCACTCAGCCAATCACATAAGAAATATAAGACATACAATATGAAAGTGAGGTGGGAGCAAAGTGAACAAGGACCAATAGAAATGTATTTTTCTTCCTCGACAAGTTGGAATGTGAGTGAGTTAACCCTTTGTGGAGCGGATGAAACTAGTTCACATATCAAATTGGTGATATGGACCGTTTCAGCTCATCAGAAAAGTGCTAGGGACACGTCACCCAGAATTTATACCCATGACTGAAAGGTCACAGGTTCAATCCCTGCAGTATCCAGTGTATCCACCATCGGCCATGTGCCTCGTCGACGCGTCATTTAGCACGGGCTCGAGGAAGCACTGAAGCTAAGTGCCTGAATGTAAATATCAAACAGCTTTATACAGTTTGCAAACGATGGTGATGTGTGTTTGTTGGCTTTTTGTAGAGGAGACCAGATGGGGTTCTTCTGGGGTTACCATTTAATAAAAGATGGCTTGGCGCTCTATCTCGTCATCTCCCCTGTCACAACATGTGAATGGACGGGTAATGTGGGCAGCCTTGGCCAATCCACTGCCTCGACTGACTCCATCTGCTCCAGTCATGAAAGTTAACGAGTGGCAACAATGGCAATCTCTCTCTCCCATCGTGTTCCCTCTTTCCTTATTTCACACCAATTACTGAGGAGCGCATCTCATACACACCGACACACAAACACACACACACACACACACACACACACACACACACACACACACACAAGCACACACAAGTGCACGCATACACACACATACACACACATGTACACATGCACAGACACACATATAAGTACATACATACACACATGGTCACGCATACACACACACTCACACACATACAAACACACACTAACTTACACACATGTACATGCACACACACAAGTCCATGCATACACACACATCACGCATACGTACACTCACATGCTGTACATGCTCTCACATACACACATGCTCACACACACACACACACACACACACACACACACACACACACACACACACACACACACACACACACACACGCACAAGCACACACAGGTGCATGCATACATGCACATACTGCACACACACACACACACACACACACACACACACGCTCACACACATACTCAGACACATACACAGACACATATACAAGTGCGTACTAGAAAATATGCAATTATTCACTTAGTCCATGCTTGCATAATTCTGATTAGGAACAGTCATGCCTTTCGCTGAATCTGCCACCCGTCCCTTATCTATTCCACAGCAAACTGTGTCAGGTATTGTCTATGTGTTCTGTATGCTGGCCCATCACAGTATTCTGTACGGACCGCTAACCTCCTGCATGCCTCCTTCGTATTCTCGTGTCTCTCTGGTAATTGTACTTTCTCCATGCCGCCATGTGACGAGGCAGAGTCTTGGCATAATGAGAGCCAGAGCTGTGTGTTGCTGCTGTCTTCCTTCTACATCGTCCTCCCCGCCTGACAGCAGATCACACTCAGTCCATGTTCCCTCTCTGAAAGCTGTCCAAGTAAAAGAAAAAGAGATGATAAGTGGCTGGCCCAAGTGCAGGCTGCCTGGAAGAATATAATGCACATAGCGAGAGGAGACAGAGAGGGGGAAATGTCCAAGCCTCTGTGGTTAGCTTCTCTGAAATGGTATGATTTTCAACCAGACAATGCCCACAAAATCACACCCTCCCCTCTTTGATAGAGCTGACAATAGAGCTATTACTATGGTTATTATCAGCAATTCCAGCAGTTTCAAACATGGAGGAGATTAGATGTGATCAAACGTACCTTCCCTCTGTGTCTCCATCCAGAGAACATCAGCTGAGGCCGTAAATAGAGAAAAAACATCTATTAGAGGATTAACAGGCATTTCCACATTCAGGGAGCCTGGAAGTCTTACAATCTAAATGTTTTCCCATCTCTCAACCTATAATTTGTTAAATGAAATTTCATAATAGATAATCCCAGCAATTTGACTCCAATAATTAGAATTTTTTTATTGCCATAATGTTTTTAAATTGTCACATCAAAGGAGGTTGCTAGGGTTTCATAAGTGGGCCTTGGGGTTGAATGAGGACCTGAGGAAGTTCATTGGAGATGAAATCATGAAAATAACAGATATTTTATTATGTTTATAGCTGTGTCCAGGCAACCACTTGAAACAGCTCATAAAGATTCTTCGATGATTGGAAAGGAGCTGGTGACCTCTCAGCCAATAACGGGGAGTTGCAGCAGCCCTTGGATTTACAATCTAATTAGGTGACAATTGGTATTAAAGGGCCTTTTGTGCAGCTCAGGAGCAAAGAGAGAGAATAACAGTGGTACACCTTGACAAATGAGGTGGTGAGACCTTGACGTCAAGGCTGAGCCCAGTTGGCTGGCAACACATGTTGCTCCATATCTCAAAATGTAACCGCAGGTTGAAAGTAACAGCATAGTCTGCCATTTATAATTCTAGATATAGAATTGTAGGTTACACACAGAAAGCAAGTGGGGATCAGGTTGGAGTAATATTTATATTTAAGAACATATCTGTTCCCACTTTGTCCCTTTTTTACTTGCTTTTTATCCAAAACTGCACTCAGGGTGCGTTCACCCCCAAGCATGTTTAGAGTTGTTTATTTAAACTCTGGACCGGTTACTCCTTTAGTTCGGTTTGTTTGGGCAGGTGAGAACGATGCCATTTGAACGTCTTCCAAGAGAACCTCTCTGTGATGCTGCTGTCATATGGCCCAATCAAAACTCTTCTCTCCATCACAGCAGCGAACATCATTAGCGGCACAACACTTTAGACTTATGGACCCTGGCCAGGAAGAGCGCTCAACTGAGAGAGCAGAGGAGAGAGGCTAAGACAATAAAAGAGAGACTTTTGTGACTGAAGATAAAGGGACAGATGGATAGTGACAGAAAGTAACACATTCTTGTAATGTTTTGGACATTTTTGGAACACTTTGGCATGAAAATGGTCAAACTTACAGTTAATACACAGAATACTGGCAAAAAATATTGGCTCTCGGCAGCTTCAATGCAAAAATATCGGTATTGGTATCGGCGTTCAGAAACCCACATCGGTCAAACCCTAATTGATCAATCGACCGGCTGACTTGCTAACTGACTTTGAAATAGACACAACGTGCTCTGAGCAGGAAGTAACATAGTTCATATTCTCCAGAGGTGCAGCACACTAGATCTGCAGGACGTTTACTGCAGCCTGTATTCCCCAGTCAGGAGGCACGTAGCCCAGTATGGGCCTGGGGGCGTCTGAGCAACCTGCAGCATCCATTTTCATTAGACGGCCTCACCCCATGCTGCTGCTCTGCCCTTTAAAACATCACAGCAGCCATTTATGAGCCGCCCCTCGGGGCCTCCAGAACAGTCCTGCCCACCTTTATAGCCGCCCAGGGAGCCAGTCTCTCCCTTCATCCTCCCCTCAAGCCTCTTTTACCTCCACTCCCAACTATCTAGGTGTCACTGTATCTATTAATCCCTGTCTGTCTGCCTGTATGTCTCTCTTTCAGTTTATCTGTCTGCCTGCCGGTCTTTTGGACATACAAAAATAGACCCGCACACAACACACACACACACACACACACACTCACCCATCTTTGTTATAAAACGACTGCTGTATCAGGGAACAATGCCAGTCGGCCCAGGCTTTGTCATGTGGTTTGACTGGATTAAAAGTGCATATGTCAGAGACCCTTTAGCGTGATTGTAAGTGCAGGCAAATTGCATTATCTTCATCTTCCTCCATGGCTAACTGTGCCAACTCCACAGTAAACAGGATGCTATTTTAAATCTGCCTGCTCATGAGTAGAAAGGATTGTCTGCTCCAATGTTTCTATCGTTCTAAAAAAAAGAGTCTGTCGTAAATGTGCTGCCTGTAGCTCTCATCTTGTGCTGTAAATTACTCATGCATGCTGCAAGTTAGGTTTTAAGCAAAGCGGGAAGCTAATTGGAATAGGCAGCAAAACAGGACAGCGTATTGCAGCATGGACATCATTATAACTCCACTGCACATTCCTCTCTCTAATATCAGAGTGGCAAAAAAAAACATAATGCTTTGAGTAGAATTAATTATTGCATACTTTACTAGAACTGGTTGTATCCTCCTCCTCTTGCGAGATACAGTAATGTAGAATATATTGAATTTGTGTTGAATGTATTATTTTCGCTTTTCAGGGAGCTTAAAGGGGAAGCCGCATTTTAGCTTTCATGAATTTGGTTTTCTTAATATTGAGAACTAATTTGAGGCCATGTAATGAGACTTGAAACTGTTGAAAAGCTATCTGAAGCTCCTTAATGGCTTGACTCAAAGAAGGTGGTGTAGTGGATAGCTCTGTCGCCTCACAGCAAGGAGGTCTTAGGTTTGAATCCCAGCTGGCCGGGGCCTCTCCGTGAGGAGTTTGCATGTTTTCCCCATGTTCTCGTGGGTTTTCTCCGGCTTTCTCCCACACCAAAAGACATGCGTGTAACGTTAAGTACACTCCTGCCATTGCCCTTGACCAAGGCATTGGCCTCAGAACTGGAGCTGGTCCCAGGCCGTCCTTGTAAATAAGAATTTGTTCTTAAGTGACTTGCCTGGTTAAATAACTTGGGCTTCCAATATTTTAGCCAGGATAGAAAGCTTAGAGATAGGGTGGTAAATGTTAAGATCTGAAGGATCTCCACCCTTTACAGTTTTTCTCAGTTGCTTTGGTGCATTTCTCACATCACTCTTAACATTTACACAACAGTTAGTGCATTTCTCAAAACAATTAGTACAAACTGCAAAACCTAGTTGATAACCTGCAAAAGCATGTCACTTGCTCAAAATGGATAGTTCATTCCTCAAAAGCAAGTATTCATGTCAATGAAAGTGTCAGTGTCATCAAAATGAAAAGTCCTGACACCATTGTTTATGAACAAGATAGTCAAATGGCTTTGTCATGTTTTCATTATGACAGTTCACTCTGTAAGTGTTTTCCAATGCAGATCTTGGTGACACTACCTGAAAATGCTCAAGACAGCACTATACACTATTTGCACAGCCATTTGAAATCTACAGTTACAGTAAGTTACACATTACTGTATTTAGTGAGGTAAATGAGTACAAGACACTGAATACGTATGTTTCACATTTTTACTGCATATGCTCTTTGCAATTCTAATTTGTTCACAGCATTGTGCAAAAGAAAAATACAAACTTATTTACAACAAACATAAGAAACACCCTTTGGGTAGAGCTGTGCACAACTGTAAACAATATTGCAGT
>OMLI01087831.1:0-15866 GCA_900302605.1 Rondeletia loricata
TTGAGAGTCGACTCCGTTGCTGAAATAGTTTAATAGCTTAAATAGGCCAAAACCACAATATCTGACCCATACAACAGTCAAATATTTTCAAAATGTTCGTCTGCCGCCGTGTACTGAACCATATCTATATGCTATCACAATTTGAGAAGAGTCAGTCAAGAATTGTACTGTGCAGAGCGTTCACAAGCTCCATGTGCCAAAATAGGCAAAAATTGCAACGTTTTCCCCATAAAACGGTAAAATGTGAAGATATTTTTACAAATTTCGTCTGGCGCAGAGTACTAAGCCATATAAATGTGCTATTAAAATTTTTACGAAATCGGTAAAGAAATTTGACTGGTAGAGCGTTCACAAGCAAGTGTCTGCGGCGGACGCAGCCGCGCCAGCGGACGCGTGACGATCGCTGATCCATAGTATCCCCCGACTCGTCGCCGGGGGATACAATAATACTGAGAAATAATACTGAGTGAAGTAAATCTTTATTGTCCCTGAAGGGCAATTTGCTTTACAGCTAGTAGTCATTGAAACATGGTACAAATGACTCATGTAAGAGGTTCAAGACACACCTGTAAAACCCAGGAGGACTATGTAGTGTGCAGTGAATGTAAGGTTATAGGTCAGGATCAGTATTTGTTAATAAAAGCTGGTGTTAAACCTGTTGGCTTCGCACTTGGAAAAGCTGCACCTGTGCTACTTAGGGTGCTACTTAAATTAATATTAAAATAGTTTGCTGGGATTCCTTTAAAATAGTGATGGAAATGCATAACCAAGGTACATTTTCTTGTTTCAAAACCCAACGGCACCATCCATCAAAATGCATCAATGCATCAACACCAATAAATCCACAGCACTCATCTGAGGTCACTAATGTATGAAAAGGATACCCGTCACACCTGCTTCCATTACGGAGACAATAACACAGCACATTCTTATTTATTCAACTCAGGGCCAAAAACAGAGGCATGCCTTTTTAACTCTAATTGTTGGGCGCTGAACAAATGCTCAAACATCACTGCAGCTCAATTAGACAAAGGAAATTAGCCCCTACCGCTGCTGCCGTGTTCTGTTATGGTCCCTCTGAGCCACGGCTTTGTTCCAGTGCAGGGAAATGCCCAATTATAATGCTAGACTGCTGCTAGCTTGGAGCCCTGCCTAGAACTCAGTGCTACTTAACCGAGCCACAACAGTGGCCCTTATTCCCTCTCTGCAGGAGAGGCATCAACAACACATGGCTTTTGGCAGATGGAAAGATCAAGGAGGGGAGGGGGAGAAACAGCGAGAGACAAAGGGAGGATGTGAAAGGAGGGAGGAAGGAGAGAGAAAATGTAAGAGATAGATGGGCTTACTGTGGATGTGCTTAACAATCACAACCATAACCTTTTATCTTGCTGAGCATTACAAGTCTTAAGCAACTGTGCCAACTTCACCCCTTAAAAATGTAGTCTCAGCTTGTCCAACCACTTGGCTCTGTCCTGCAAGAGCCAGTCTCTGAAGTGTAGCAGTGATCTGAATAAGATAAAGGGCATCCGCTGTCAGCTCCTACTAGCATCCTCATCCTCATTACAGACAGAGAGATGGTGCTTTGGCAGACAGGCCTCTCAAGTGGTTCATCGTCCACATTAATCGTTCCCTCGTGCTGTTTACACCACTCTCCCTTGGACCTCCAGCCTCTGACCCCCCTCCTCCTCTCACCCAGGAAAGGCGGTCTGATGGCGGTGTGGAGTGGTGCCCACGCTGGGCCAGGATCAGAGGGAAGTGTCAGGTGGTGGGGGCAATAACTGGAGGATGATGCGAGCGGGGGGTAGGGAGGTGGCGGTGGTATACACAGTGCACACTGTTGGTAACCGGGCTTCAGCTCGTTAGTGGGGTCCTACCACTTTTTCCACTGACGATGGGCATTCTCCACGATGACAGCTGGGTGTTATTGATGTTGGCTCTGCCTCAGCGTGCGCACACAAACACCGGCAATGTAATAATTATGGCATTTTAATCCTTCCAGAGCATGCGCACACACACACACACACAGTAGAAGGTAGAAACAGATGAAAGGAGAAACCCCAAGTCGGGGAATCATGAGGCCCTTTAGGTGGTGTCTGGAGTGCTGTTAGTGGGTTGAGTCATGCTGAAAAGCACTACAGGCCTCAAACAGCTGAGCGGGTTGCGACAGAGGCAGAGGCATACAAGACGTAGGCTAACTCTTCACTCATAATGAGAGACATAAGAAAGCTTTTACAGCCTCTCTCCACACTGGCAGCCGGCTCCCACATCCAGCACAAATACCACGGGGATCAAAGTATGAGTCAGACGTGCACATCAGTATCTCCTCTATTCTGATAGTCTGTTAGACAGGCTTAACCACATACGCACTCACACACACAGTGACTAACCCACTCCAAAATCCTGAGATGTGAAAAAGTATATAAACACCAATCACTCACTGACACTAGCCTCAATAAACAACCTTATACCCTTGCTACCTACAACCTTCAACATTTTGCAGGTTGACCTTCAACGCCACGGTTTTGTAACCGTAAGCATTTTAGAAGCTACGGTATCTCCGTCTGCGATTCTATGCTCTTGAATGCAGCCTCACGTTCGCACGAGATTGCGCCTGTCAAAACTTCTCACGAGAGTGAATCACTTTGTTTGTGTGTTTGTGGGGGCTACATTAGCTAACAGAGAGGATACAACATCCCAGCCATTTATCCACCAAAAAGTCCCTTAAATCAGTAGTGTGGGAGCATTTTGGATTCCTCACAAATGACCGGGGGTTGTTGAAGAAGACTGATATTCAATTTGCAAAACCTGCTGACGAAAAGCGGCTGCCAATGGGTCAAACACATCTAACTTGCTACAGCATCTTCCGGTTCCGGAACGCTGCTACGGTGAAACGCGGTGATCTAAAACTTTAAATACTGAAGTTAATTTCAGAAGAATTACACTGCACTCGTGTAGTTTACTATTTGATACATGTAGTATATGGATTCTGCCGGAACTTTACGAAGTGGTGTTAAGAAGATGGACACTAATGCAGAAATAACTCAAGAAAAATGTAAGAGATTTAAGGGAGCTTCAGAAGGGAGCTGACTAGTAAGGTCGACAGTATGCAAACTTCTCTTGAAACTTCTATCCAGCAAACCAGAGGTGCCAACATTGCAAAGTTGAAAACCCTAGCAGCAAGGGTGAAAAACCAGAATTTGACCCTAAAAAGAGAAGCATATTCGTCGCGGAAAAGTGATTGACAAAAACCCACATTTCTGACCATTTTTTATGTATCATATTAGATTCGCTGAATAAAACATATAGCCAGTCAGAGCCTTTTTTCTGTTTCTAGTTCACATGTACAGCTTTTAATGTGTGGCTCGTCCCCAGTGAATCTTTTGAACACAGAGTTACTTTTGTATTTGTCTTCAATACACATTTTTAAAACCAACAGATGCTGAATACACATGGCTGATTATTACTTTACTTTTTAGTTTAGATTCAAGCACATAACATATGAGATTAGATTTTTTTTTTTTATTGGATTATTTAGATTCAAACATTGCAGATTCTGAACATAAGGGTTCAGTTCACTTGTGCAGCTTAGTGCATGTATAACTCAAACAAAAGTAAGGTTTATAAACCAAATAAGCCATTTTGGAATGATGAACTGAGAGACTTGTGGATGACAATGAGCAGAACGTCAATATTTGAAGTATAATGGAGATAAGACTCAGAGGTAATTGTGCAGAGCTGAATTTAAGTGGAGACAAAATCAGTTTGATAAAAGGTTACGTTTCTTCAAACGACAATATAATAAGGGTCACATTTTACAGCTGGAAGAAACACACGCTGCCAACCCACAATGTTTCTGGGAACGGATTAATAAACTGGGGCCAAAAAGACAGAGGAAAATACCACTAGAGCTTTATGATAATCAAGACCAACTGACTTTCAGGGAATGAAGAAGGATTATTTTGACCAAGCCTTTTTAAATGAAATATGCTCTCTAGTCCCAGTTCGAAAATCAATTACCTCGCTGTGACATTTCTTTTAATGAGGATATCTCTTCAGTTGAGATGAAGAAAGCAATTGATGCCCTGAAAGGAGGGAAAGCTTCAGGCTTTGATGAATGGACAAATACAATTCTGAAATGCCCCATGTTAGCAGAAGTCCTGCATGTGTTGCTTCATTTCTGCTTTGAGAATTGGATTATCCCATCATCCTGGTATACATCCATTGTTAGCCCAATACCAAAATCCTTGAAAAGTGATCCTAGAATACCTCTAAATTACAGAGGTATCAGTCTACTAAATACAGTATATAAATTATATACATCTATTCTTAACACCAGGTGTATGATGTACCTACTGAGAAACAGAGTCGCCTGGTTGATGAGCAGAATGGCCTCCAAAAGGCTAGAGCCTGCATCGATCATATTTACTCCATAACCACAGTAGACCAGGAACCGAATAATGGACAAGAAACCAACCTTTGCGTGTTATATCGACTTTCAAAAGGCCATTGATTTAATTAATAGGGAATTATTAGCCTACTGTCTTCTCAAAGAGGGGATAAGTGGACAATTGTATTGGGCTATTCCTCCTGTTGCATGTGTTAAGAGTTAATGAATATTGTACAGGGTGGTCTCCTACGCCATCTGGGGTCAAACAAGGTGATTGTCTTTCTCCTACTTTGTTTGCCATATTTATTAACGATCTAGCCAAGGAAATTAAACGATTATGTGGATGGGGTGTGGGGCTCTAAAAGGACTTTGAAAGGCGAGTCTGGCAATAACGGGAGACATGGGATGGGAGCCGTGTGAAATAAGATGGAAAGCCAGCTTGGTAGCTTTGTGGAATAGATTAACACAAATGCCGGAGGACAGCCAGGAGCCAGGAAAATATTTGATTGGGACGTAACTGTAAAGGGTTCATGGGCAGGCAAGACGGCAGATCTATTTATAAGAATCGGGGCATATCATGTATTTCAAAATAAAAGTACTGCAGACATCTCCATGGTTAAACAAATCCTGTCTGTCAGAAAATGGTCAGAGGATATATTATATAAAGCTCAGAACATTTAGTATGATAAAAATTGAGTATGCCTGTGAAAAGTATGCTTGCGCCCCGTTATCCAAAAGACAAAGGTTATAGAGGAAGAACGGCTTTGTGGTTACTGTGATCTCAATGAAATTGAGAATGAGTTTCACTTTGTGTTTTATTGTCCTTTATATCATGACATACGTTTAAAGCTGTTTAACAGGTGTCAAAACCTACATTTGATTTTGTTCAGTGATGCAGATAAACTCAATTGGCTCTTTGAATGCAAGTTATTTGCATTTGCCGACTATCTATAGAGAAAGCATGGGATAAGCGTGCAAAGAGAACATACTGTATATCTGATTTTTATTATATTTTTGGCTCATATGATAGGCTAAAAATATTTTATTATTTCCTTGGTCTTTCTTTTTGTAAACTATGTTTGCCGTGCAGCTACCATTTACTGAGAAGTGAATTTATTTGTGTTTTTGGTGTCTTATAATCCCGTAAGGGATGGGTCGTAAAACAAGACATGAAAATAAATGTCATTCATTCATTCATTCCAGATTACCATCCATCCTTGCATGATCAAGACAAGGTAATAAAAGTACGTTGAAACATGTTTAACTTTGCTTACTGAAACGTAAAGCTGGTAGGGGACTAAATATAAAATTGTCACTTACAATCAACGTGAAACTGTGATTTTTCCTCACACTATAATCGTACCATCAAAATCTCAAACCCTCAAATCCCTAGAAGGCTGTAGCTTGTAAAAGAGGCTGAACTCACAAGCAGGAGTCTGGGTCCAGCGAGCTCATCTTGGGGTACCAGCAGTAGTCGTAGATGGTGTCTCCCTCTGCCATCCTCAGCACTGGACTCTGCCACAGAGGGAAAGAAAGGAAAAAAGATGGCCAGGCGTGTGAGGAATTAAGCACAGGGCATTAAAACATAGTGGGTCAGCTGACTGGCCGATGGGGATGCACCAGTACTGACACTGGTACTGGATATTGGGCTGATACCAGGCTACAAGACAGTATCAAAGACTTTTCTCAGTGGTGAAATTCATTATCAAGAGCCACTGGTAACATGTCAGAAATAAAGGAAAGAAATCAGAGCTCCATTTTCTGCCCTTTTCCCAAATAAAAAGTTGTTAGATCTCTGTAATGGAGGAAAGTGGATTACATCTCAATCATTTTGGTTGCAATCCCCAATTTGTTGAAATCAACATTGCATTGCTCGTTTGTGAAGCGCTCCAGTTCATCTTGCACCGTAGCTTCACCATGATCCTCTCCCAAGAGACAAATATTGTTTGTATTTTTATCATGTTTATGGTGAATATATAACCATAACTTTTCATTGAAAGTTACATAAATATAACTAAATATGAAATCATATTTTCATATGTAGCAAATGACGAGCCAAATAGGCACTGATTTTAGTTTAAACGACTAGTGTATGTTGACGTCGACTAGTCGGTTAAACTCTCCCATCCCTAAAATAAAACCAGTAGCAGATAGCAGCAGTTCAACATGAGGGGCCAATCCCTAATTATGGATTTGGGTCTTCCTGATGAATTGGTATCAGCAGTGAAATAGTGGTATTGATGCATCCTCATTGATCACAATATTGACAGGTATTGACTTTAAACATCAAATCGGATTGGCCTACTAATGAACAGCCTGCTTTCTGAACACTGTACACTCTGGATCCAAGGAAAAACACGAACTGTTTGCATCACCAATTAGCTGACAAGCTGACAAGCTGGCGGTTGCATTTAATTTCTGTCTGCAACTAGTGACACATGACATTCTTCTTTCTGTCAGTGCAGGGTTTCATCTATTTATCCACAGATCAAGTCAAACAGGCAGTTTTCTGTGCTATTTGTTTATGTGCTATTGTACTTGCCCAGAAAAAAACATCTACTTAAGAATACACAAACTGGGAACAAAAAATGGAAGCACAGTGTATATTAACAAATGAATATTGGGCTACTACGGACCAATAAACATATTGATTTTAAAAAGCTGTGATTGTAACAGCTCAAAAAATCCCAGTGTAAAATCTCAGGACATAATGCAAGCTGCTGATTTGTGGTACTGTACATTTCTTCATGATTCTGGCATCTTTAACCATCTTGAAACAGCTCCAAACAATAGCAGTGCCAAAAGATACAGACTCCAAATAGATTCTTTTTAAAGCTATTTAATAACGATCCTGGCCAGACGCTAGTCAGCATGGTAAGCTATCATTATGCTCACCATCTCAGGAAGTAAGTCCCATTTGTAGCTGTAGAGCTCTGGAGGGAGGTTGTACACACGCAGCACATTGTCTGCACTGTTGGTCAGGATACATGAACCATCAGGGGCCCTAGGGGAGGAAAGGAGGGAGAATGAGAGAAACAGAAAGAGATAGGTGATGTATCAACAGCCTTGAGCTGAGGACAACCTGCCTCTTGGTTTCATGTCATAGCCACAATAGTCAGAAATAAGCAGGAAAGCAATGCAGAACAGTTTGTTTTCTCTTTGGCTTTACTGAAGCAGATAAACATGTTGGAAGTGATTTTTCCATCTGCCTTTCACTCGTTCCACCATCTGCCATTGTCAGAAACTCTGAAAGCTTTAACTCTGTTTGCGCTGGAAGAACAGCGCCTCTTCCTGTTATGGGCTGGAAAGCAATCTCCCTTTGTGCTGTAAAGCAATCCAGCAGATTTCCTGCTAAATCCGACCCGGTGGCACACTATTTAAAATGCAGTGTAGAGAAGGCTAATAGAGACTGCCAATCTTCTCGGGATGGTCTTGTTTGTTTATGGTAATTATACTCATGTCTCAAAATGTATATGGTAATGATTTATTGACGTTAAAATGCTACACATAGCGCCTTTAAAGCCTCAACCAAATGGCATATTTTGAGTCATGTTAGTATTAGGAGAAATTACCATTTGCAGCCTTTGAGGTAGTTCTCTGGGAAGTTGGAGTACTCAGTCCAGGAACCAGTCAGCATCTGGGGGTTCTGGGTAAAATCTAGGCCAAGGCTGCAGCCAGGATGGAGAGGAAGAGACGTCCTCAGTCATTGAGTGCAAAACAGAGACAGACAAACAATCCCACAAATCTACTGGCCAGCCAGAATATTTCCTGAAATAGCTCACTTGGCTAGGCTATCCTTTACATCCATTTCAAATTATAGTGGATAGAAAATAAATAAATGTTTCCTCCACTTACGTCTGTCCTTCACTGGGGCTGTCTGCAGATCCATTACTGTCCTGTTCCTCCTCTGGTTTCGTCTCGTCTCCTTCTAAAGGAGCATCATGACCTCCATCTCCATTCTGATGGCATACTACTTCACATCCTCCACTCACAGCCTCCTCCTCCCCTCCTTGACATCCCTCCTCATGTTGCAGGGGTGCTCCTGTTCACATGACCACAGAGTCAATTTGTGTATGGTAATGGAAAGTAAAGTTGGACAATGGTATGGACAAAGTAACAAGTCAAGCCGAATTATTAGCATTTAAGCAATTCCTGAACAATAATCTCTGACAGACATCTAAGAACCAACCCAAATCCTTAGTAAAAAGGCTAGAGATACTCCACCTTGTGCTGGTGGGGCTGGGTCTTCCTGCAGCAAGCCAGCCTGTGCTGCTGTTTCTCCATGCATCTCAAGGGGCTGAGCATCCAGCCCCAGCTCACGTTCCTCCTCACTCAGCCTCGGCCGCTTGGCAGACATTGAGGCCCCTTCCTCCGGGGTCTCCCTTGGCCCTAACCTGTCACCCTCGGGTAACGGTGGCATCTGTTGAGGGGGCTCATTATCTGCCTCTGCGTCCTGCCCTACACCTGCCACACCTCCGCTTTCACCGCTTCCCACCGAGTCAGACATCTCTCTTTGTTTCTCAATCTCTCCTGTCAAGTCCTCTACCTGGCGTCCAAGTGCCTGCTTTGTGCCTCGTGTCTGCTGGTTGGCTGTCAGACGTGGGTGAGGTAGGTGCTACTAGGGTAGTGCTTCTTCCTGCAGTGTGGGTGTTTGAGTCTGCTGGGGGACGGGGACATCACAGCAGCCACTAGCCTGAATACAGAGAGACAGAGAGGCAGACAGGGGAGGGGAGGGTCAGAGATGTAGGCAAGGGCACCGGGCAGGTGAGATCACTTGATCACATAACAACATGGCAACACACACATTTCAAAACAATGCAGCAATATAAAAAGCACTTCTTGCACAAATGTAAACACAACTGTCAGTAAAGAGCTCGGCAGAAGTGAGCTTACTTGATGTTCACAGAGCTTGATGAACTACACAAGCAGACACACCTGTGGCTAGCCGCTGAAGTGCCCACCATTTCAAAAGCATTAACGTTCATTTGTCAGGTCAAATGTGGCGATTTAATAACTACCTTAGATTACCTTACACGTTTATTATTCTATACATGTAATGTCGGCATCATATAACTTAAATTATGCTGGCTTTTAAGACAGAATGCTTCAGTCTGCTTCAGCGTTTCGACCGCCTAGCGTTAGCTAATGCTAGTTAGCTAACGCTAACAGGCTGATGCTACCTACCTGTCTGTGTTGTGGCTGGCCTGGCCTGGTTCTGCTCGGGTTTGGATCAAAACACGTTTCTCCTCAGCGGCGTCAATATTTTCCCTTAAACCGGAGAGTATGAATCACACCAAAACGTCTTCGAAGTCTTTCTAGTTCTGGACTTTTTTGTCTTTATTCACCAGTTCATTGGGAGAAGTTGTAAACACTGGGGTCGGCCATGTGGTTGGAACTATCGCGAGAGTTACGTTTGATGACGTAATACAGCTTAAAAAATTCAGAAAACATTTGCGCTGATGCCAGAGACAAGACTTTGGTTGATGCCTCACTCTCATATACTCTTTCATTCAAACACACACTCTCTCACACCCCCATACCCCCCACACATGCTCTCTCACACACACCCCCAAACACACACTCTCACAACCCCATACCCCCCACACACTTCATAGATTATGGAGCTCATTAACAAATATTGAGTCAACAACTGTTAAATGCTATTTTATTTAATATTTTTTTGTTCTTCAAACAAACAAAAACCAAACTATTTACAATTATTTCAATTGTTCTTTTTCCAAAACATTACATGTATGTTGGCATTTCAATAACATTCAAAAATGTTTTAAGTAAAGGAGCTGAGCTGACTGGGGTCAAATTTCCATGATTTAATAACGATACCAATCAAACTTGTTATTAATATCCTTTAGGCCACCACTGCTGGAACCATGCTTACTGAGCTTGTGATAACCGATGTCCAGAACCAGAGGATGGACTTTATACTCGCAGAGAACAGACAATCGACAGGATCTTTTGAAAAGTTATAACCAAACATCCATGACTCTTTGACAACACAACATTGCAGTGTAACTCTTCATAAAAGCCTTTGTAGTGCAGTAAAATCAACTGCAAACCAGTGTTTTACTCTTTTTTTTGGGACACTGACACACCAACAACTGAAGACCTAATATCACAAAATATCAGTTAAAAAAAATGTCAAACAGAAATGTTCAAACAGAGAATTGATAGCATTCTGGTGTATGGTTGACGTTACCAAATTTCTTAGCTTTGACCACTGTTTACGACAACATTAAACGTAGAAACCATTTAGTATCAATTCAACAGTCATCAGATACTGGAGCCTGCTGTGCCTACTTCAGTTTACGCACTTGACTTTAGGTATGGCACATAACTAGCATCGCACAAATCCTCAGCTGATCAAAACTTACAAAGTTTATTACGACAAAAATCTAAGCTGAAGGTATACAATGAATATCTGATCCCATATGAATTAACAACTGCATACTGTTTAGTCATCAACAAGGAGGATACAAAAAATAAACTATTGGCTGACTAAAAAGATTACTGCCTCCGATCCAGTTTCTCTAAATTAGGCAAACATGTGAAAAGATACTTACTTTCCAATCTCAAGTGACATGGAATTTAATATTAAACACCACCGACTGGTCAATGTCAAATCTATTCAGCGCCCTCAGACATAGATGGACAGCAACACTACCAAGTGCATAGATGGAGCACAAAAGGCAAACTAGGCCAACTTCTGACCCATCTCAAGGTTCAGTGACAAACCCACTAATATTACAAATCATGCAAGCTTGCTCTAAGAATCATGCTTCCACTTCTCTCGAAACAAGTCAGTCATCATCTCAAAACTGTAAAAGTACCTAATCTTTCAAAACAGTCATTAGGAGTGTAAAAAAGAACCATAAACCCCATATTTTATCTCAGTTTGAGGATAACCAAGTAACTGGTTCAATTTAGCCTGTTCTAGAGTAGTACATCCATTGTTCTATCCAACACCCTACAATGTTATCACGTAACATCTGTGTTTTTAAGCCAATTCAGTGCATCCCACCCCGTCAGCTCAGCTCCGGACAGTACAGACTCCAGCCCTTTATTAAGCCTGCACCTTCAGTGATAATCTAAACAGGAAATCTGAACAAATCCACTCATTTAAAGGAAAACAAAAGCAAACAAGAAAATGAAAACCGCCACCAAAATCATCTTAATCAAGGACTGCTTCCTGCTCTATTCTGTAGCTAACTAGTAACTAGTAACTTTCATGGTGATCAGATGTACATGTTATCAGGTTAACACAGAACAGACAAGTTTTGTTAGCCAACAGAAAACAGTCTGGTATAACACTCTTTCCTTTCTCTCTGATCGAAAGACAGATGATGAGGTGGTTTCTAATTTAAATTTGTCATTGTTTAAAGAACATTTTCAGTTAGCCATCCAGGACTGAACTATAAAAGTTAAGGCATGTGAACAGATAACTGAAACAAAACTCACTAGGAGAGAAAAATCAAAACAAACTTTTACATTATTTACAAAGCAGAGCGCTCAGGTTTATATTGAGCTTTGCTGCTTGCTTGTGTGTGTGTGTGTGTGTGTATGTATGTCTTGTCTGTTTTGATATTGATGTAGGCCCCTCAGTTATGTGCGTAGATGTGGTTCCAGAGAGCCAATGTAAGTGAATGTAAATTGCTTTTGCTGTGGGTGTGCATGTAGTGTGTGTCTCTTTTCGACTCTATAATCTATGTGAAAATCTGACATGTAGCTGTGTGAATGTTTATATGCATGTCTATGTCATGTTGAGAAGTCTTTAGTTTTTTTGTACAATTATTTCAGTTCATCTACTTCCACAGCTGCAGGGATCTCTGCGAGCTTAGATGTAATCAGGCCAGGTCCACCCAAACCCAACCCCAGCCCTCAGCCTGACTTCTGGGCAGGAGGGCAGAGAAGACCTCCACACCACCACCGAAGAGTTCCAGGCCAAGGTGGATAATGCCATCTGAGCAGTTAGTGCCTCTTTATCGTAGCGAAGGAAATTTGTCCTCCTCGTCAAACCTCTTCCTCACCGGAGCCAGCCTGTTCAAACCCCAAAACTCGAGCAGTTCCAACACAGATGGGATCCATTGTCGATAAACATGCAACTGCATCTGGTTAATTGTCTGACGATGCTAATGGCCTGCCCAGTCCACGGTCAAGACAGAAAGGTCTTGGGGTTCCAGTTCAAAGGGCAGGTGCTGGGGTTAAATGGTTCAAGGGTTGGTTGTAGATCCTCATCGCAAAGGGCAGCAAATAAAGAACAGCTGGAATCCTGTGAGAAGACAGAAAGAGAGAGCACAAGTACTGTCAACACAGTACTGTTAGCAACAGTGACACACCAAGAAGATTAACCAGGAGTGAATGAATCAAATGAAGTCATTCGAATGCAATAAGAGCAAGTAGACATGTCTTACTGAAACCAAGGCTCTTTCTCATGTAGTCATTGTATTGCTCTCCAGGCAGGCAGCATGCTAGGTGATGAAGTGGAAGTCAGAGACAAATGTCCTTCCCAACAACCCTTCGGAACAGTCCCTCGTCTGCCTCTTTTTACCGTGTCTGTTGATCAAACACTCTAGGCCGGGCAATCTGTAGCCACTGCAGCATCCATTTTGATAAATAGCTATCAGTCAGTCTTGGAGCCACAGCAGCATGTCCCAAACCTCAGTCCATGTGGTTTTCCCTCCCCTCCCTGATAATTGCAGGGCTACTGGCAAACTAAGGGAAACCCACCACAAGTTTATCTCAAACTATATTCAAAAAGATTGGTTTTCTTGAAGAACATTCACTCCTTATTGTCAATGTCTCATGAATTTTCCTTCATCCATTTGCAAATCTTTTTTTCCCTCTGAAAGGCGATACAAAAATATGGTTATGTACAGGAGGTGGAAGAAGACGCGCTTCTCTAGTCTCTTATTTCAGTTTGGGAATATCTTGTTTTCAGTGACTTCGTCAAAGTCATTGCGATCCTCCTGTTGTAATTGTGCTCCCATCCCCAAAATGGTACCTCACAGCTTGAATGAACAAAAGTGCATAGGTGAGTTGGTGAGGGCAGGGTGAGTGCTTATGACGGTTGAGGTGAGGACAAGTGCACCAACCAGGAGTATCCATGTTGCCCTATCAGTTCCCTCCAGGGTTAGGTATAGCCCTGCAATCCACTCTCCACAAAATAAAGACAATCTTAGATTTTTCTCCTCCGCTCCTTGGTTGATCATAAAGTCTCTGGATCCACGGCCACGCAAAAGGTCCAGTATGAGGATCTTGTCTTGTCTTAATGTGATGCCATGCCGCTCTTCCTCAAAAACCAACACTACTCAATGTCCATATGGCAGAAGCGCACTTGCAAACCCCACCCATCTGACGAAAAAAATAAAATAAAACAATTCAAGGGAAAAAAAACTGCACCCACAGAAATCCATGTGGTTTGTAAACAACCAAAGCTCCAGTATGGAATAGAAAGAGTCCTTTCTTTAAATTCATAGTCATTGTTTGTACGACCAGGATTGTAGAGGCAGTGTGTTCAACTGTATCCATCCAGAGTTCTTTTCTTCTCCTTTGTGTAAATAAAAAAAAGACCTCTCTAAACTCTTTGAAGCTTTTTTGTACGTTTGTTTCCATTTTTGAAATATTTTTAGGAAAAACAAATCTGGTATCAGCACGGTTTTCTCGTAATTTTTTTTTGGAATACATTCAATATTTTCTTAAGAAAGAAATAATACAAACACACTTCACATGGCGGTAATGAAACAAATGAAAACAAAATTTAAGGAAAAAACTAAAACAAATAAACAAAAATAGCAGCCCCAAGTGCTCATAATCTTAGTCCAAATACTTTTTAAACTTTGTATATAATGTATATATTCATATATATTTTTCATTAAAAAAAGAAAACTCGTCATTATCAAATTGCAACAACGAATAAGTAACACAATATGCTAACATTTCATGCACCATCCTGTGCACTTGCACATTAAGATGCTGTATTTTTTTTTTAGCAGTCAGAAACTCGACACCTTTCATTCACAAGTTCGAGAGCTGACAAAAGGCAACGTGATCACACCCCAGGAAAACAGACTGGACTAACCTTCCGATGGATCACCCCCAGACTAAACTAGAAATATTTACGATATAAAGTTACATACAATACATACACTGTGCTGAGCACTGACACAGGTCACACTCACTCTCAAAAGAGTTAATGTCTCAATGGCCACGCACCCTATCCAAGTTCTTAGGCACAAATGTGCATTCATACACATACAAAAAAGCACATGCATACAAATGAGTACCTGTAGTCTCAACTCATTTCTATGAACAGTAAATGAACATGCGTACTCTCTCTTACTCACTCACACACACACACACACAAAGTCTCACTCAGACACGCACAGTAATGTCCCTCATGATTTGCCCTGTCTACCAGTCCTCACAGGTCTAGAGACAGCTCCCCGGGGGGAGAAGCTCAGGGAAATACAAACAAACGAGTGGTGGTCATCATATGATGAGCGCAAAGCTAACATTTACAAATGTATGCATTTCTATTATGTCTAACTGGGGATGAAGAGCTGGTGAGAGAAAGGATGTGTTGTGCAATTGCCTCCTCCCTCTCTCTTTCATTCATTCATTCACTCACTCTCAAAAGATACAAAGCAAGTCCCCGTTTGGAAGAGGGACACACACATTCTACACATGAGAATACAAAATTATCATTTGAACAAAAAGACAAAAATGGCCTCTTATGTTTCATACATCTTGGTAAGCAATGAAAGAAAAAAAAAACATTGTGCAGACTGGTATATTACTGATACTAACCAACCATCACACAATCAGTCACTCAGTCACATTCACAAAAATATTCATTTCTATAACTAACCCCATTTGTTTTTTGTTTTTTTTTGTTTTTCTTATTCATTTTTTAGGCAAGTGCAAATCTTCAAGTTTTTTTTATAATCCATTTTTCAATAGCTTTACTTTTTTATATAAACGTAAAAAAAATGCTAAACAAGAGAGAAATATCAACAGTGTTTGTCTTTTGAGAAAGGATTTGCTTTCTGATAGGGTTTCAACTAAAAGGTCCCCCTGACTTTGAAAACCTACCAGCCCCACCATCCACCCCACCAACTTTGTTTCACCGCCCCCTTCCAGTTCCGATTCCCACCCATGCACATAGGGAATTGTGTATGTCTAATACACACATACCATATGCGCGCTGATTCTGAACAAAAAAACAAAACAAAAAAAACCCTATTCAAATCCCATCTCAATAAAGTGCATTAGTTCAGTATAAGGTGCTTAATCTTTTGAGTGCCAGAGGATACCCACCTTCCTTTTAACCTCACCCCACCTCACCCCCTCTCCCCTGCTTAAGTGATCAACTGGTTGCAGCAGGGAGCCCTTTTTCTATCCTGAGGGAGGGAAAGGGTGGGAGGCGCAGATCCAGGCACCTCCACCCTGCACGCACCTCCCCCGC
>OMLI01087832.1:0-12980 GCA_900302605.1 Rondeletia loricata
ATATATGTATATTTCAAGCCTTTATCAAGGAAGAGATGCGGGAGTAAGTACTGTGAGTCTAGTGCAATGTAGTGTTTCATTGAATATGCTGCTGTTTCATATTTTTTCTGCTTTATTGAATTATTTGGGTCTGTCCAAAATCTGTGTGTTTACCTTTTGTGTCAGTTTGCTATCGCACACTCTCCAGTCTGCACTGCTACATTGTATATAATGTTTTCTCTTTTAATCTAATAGTATGGATAAATCACAGAGTTCAGATAATCCCATCAGGGGCTCGAGGGCAACTCGAGGGCAATTCTTTGTGTGGTAGGCATAAGCATAGAGGAGATTAAACTATAGTGTAAGAGCTAACCATGAGCTATGGTATTCTTTAGCCCACACGTGCTAGATAATGGATTTCAGAGGACAAACTGTCTTTTTCCACTTTAAGTAGAAGAAGAATTAACATACATGGACTCGCAGAAGTTTTGGGGTTGTTCTTACAAAATGGGAATAAAACATTGTAATAATGATTGATTCCTGGGGACTCTCTCTCTCTCTCTCTCTCTCTCTCTCTCTCTGTCTCTCACATAAACTACAGTTAACAACTTGTAGATGCATAGAATGAGGTTCACATAACCAGACATGAATGTTTTGCGAAGCAGTCAACGTTTATTGGGGGAAAGAGACAGTTAAAGTAAAAACGTATGCTTGACTTTAGCTGAAGTCAGTGATTCTTCGGAGGGAGCCAACCCTGGGGTTTACAGCTCCCCAGTCGCTGTATCTCCTGTACTCTCCGGGCCTCAAGTAGTACGCCCTGCCCTTGTAGTTGGGTTGGTCATACATCAGCCAGTGGCCGTCCATCACATTACAGGAGTTGATGTCGGACATGCTGAACCGGTCCTGGACATTGGGACAGTCGTCGACCAGCTCCTGCATCTGGCCGGACATGTCGGCGCGCTCGTAAAGCCTCACCCTGTAGGAGCCTTGGTGCTGGCACAGGATAGCAGACTCACTGTTACTGTCTTGAGTATGATAATGTAGCTCACTGGTATCCAGAGCCAGTTTAGTTCTTTTTTTAGGGGCTCACTGATTGGTTAGATAACTTCATTACTGATTTACCAAATGAACATTTCAAATAGTAACAAACTAAAAAAGCCACATTGGTGTGGTCACATTCACTCACTCATTCATATATTTATACATTTACTTCATTATTTCATAGTATTATACAGTGCATTATCATTAAATGAAATGTACTCTTATGCTTCTCTGTACATGCCTTGTCTTTATCACCTACCAGGGGGATCATACGGCAAGATCTGATGCAGTCACTGTTGCCAATCATGCGCTGGTTATCAGAGTACTCTCCCCTCTTCAGGTAGTACTGGTTTCCCATGTAGTTGGGCCTCTCATAGACCATGAAGCAGCCGCTCTCCACCCTGATGGAGTTGCACCTGTTGAAGTAGGAGTGAAGGTCGGCATAGTCGCTGCTGCACTCATGAGAGCGCCCCTGGAAGTTCCTGTCTTCATAGAAGATGATCTGCAATGGCCATCATGTAGAAAGATAGTTTTCATTTGTACCAAAATGTAATGGATATCATGCATGTATCCCAGTGGTCAACTAAAGCTGGTGTCTAGCAGATTCCTAACAAAGAAAATCTCAAGAAAATAGTTGAATTGCACAGTGAAATATGTGTGTAGAAAATGTGGGCAAAATGAGAAAATGACATATTCTTTACCTTTCCCATGGTCATGTTGGCATCAGGCTGTATTACTGCTCAGTGCTGTCCCTCGGCCAAGCCACTGTCCTTTATAAAAAAAAGAAACAAAGGGCAGCTGTGTGATTGCACAGCATAAAGTATTGTCATTCAAATATATCCCTGATAGAGATGATGGACCGGGGTGGGGGTATGTGGGTGGGAAAAGCTGTTTATCTATAAATGACCCTTACTGAGTAACAGGTTATTGTTCTTTCCCCCATGTTCATCACAATTCCCCCCCGAAAACCCTACCGTACATTATACTGATACAGTGTGTACTGCACAGCATCAGCAAATACTGAGATCAAGGTGATATTTGATATGGCCGACACATGATAGAGCCTGTGCAGAATATGGGCTAGAGAGATAAGATAATATCCTGTACGTTTTTTCAAATCTAGAGCGGCCAACATCACTCCAGACATGTGCAATTATAAGATCTTGAATATCATTTCATATGAATCTCATGCTCATCATACATCAGATATGATCTGTGCAGCTCTTCAGTAAAAGTCGTCCACCTCCATAGCAGGAAGCCTTACCACTTTTCATGACATTATGAACCCATCCATGGACATGTGACTTTTGTTAAGCACTGTCTCATAAAACAAAGGTTACAGCACTTCATCAACTCACAGAATATATATATTTTTTATAACCAAATGGAGATACATAATGTCTGAGGTTATGCCATCGTTTTGTGGCGGTCCTCACAGCTGAATGGAATATAAAGACTTCATTTTGCAATTGGTTTATTGTGGCGGTGAGTGTTTGATCAAGAACAGGGCCAAACACAAGAAGTTGTTGTTCATTCTCTTTTTGTACGCTGAATTATTTTACACTGCATCTCTTTTTAGTCCATAATCTTAACATCAGTAAAATACACCATTCTCATTGGGATCAACATTTCAAGGATACTAAGATCATGTCTTAATCCTGAAAGTAGAATGTCCAAATATCGTCAAAAACAGTCCTTCAGTATAATTAATCAAAGCATCTTTTAATATTTGTCATTGAACTTCAGGTATAGTATATTGTACTTAATATAAAAGGTCTTGTCGCCGGGCCATCTGAACAGAGGGCTGGCTGGAGTTCAACAGTCCATGATGCGTCTGATGGAGCCGACCCTGGCGCTCCTGCCGCCCCATTCGCTGAATCTCGTGTACTCTCTGGGCCTTATCAAGTACATCCTGCCCCGGTAGTTCGGGTGCTCATAGAAGAGCCAGTTGCCATCCTTCACGTTGCAGGAGAAGATGTCGTTCATATGGAAGCGGTCCATGACACTGGGACAGTCGTCCACCAGTTCCATCATCTGACCTCCGAACTCTATCCGCTCATACAGCCGCATGTTGAATGACCCGGGTTCCTGGGTACCCTGGGTACGAATTGTATTTTGGCCCAATACTATTTACACACTGTAATAGTTTCATGCCACTATACAGTTTCCCTTGATAAAAGGTTTATAAAGCTCTCATAAACTATTAGTCATAGTTTAGTGATAGTTTATGAATACCTTAATCATAATAGACATTATGATGTTATGTAACATTATATAAGGCATAGCTATGAATCATTTCAAAATGTGGGTACTAGGGTCAGACTGATAGGGGTTTTTGAAGGCCGATAAGATACTGATATTTTTAGACTGAAGTCACCAATAGCTGATACTTTGTGCCAATATTCATTGTCTTTAAATGTCACCATTTTTTATTCTTGGCAGGGTAGAAAAGCCTCTGAAACAGCATTTAGACCATCATGGGACACGACAACTCTCCATTGAAGTCCAGACTAATTAAATTATTTTCGGGTTAAGAGCGCTTTAAGGCAGAGTGACCCACCTCACCTATTCAATGGCAGGGGAAACTCTGGGATACATTAGCCTTTTAAATGAATATGATTATTAATATTGTTTAAATATGATTGAACAATTAAATGAATAGATAAAATGGCCACAGAAAATAAGGCGTCATTGCAGAAATGTACAGACTGTTTTTCTGTAGCTCTGGTCAGAGAGGAACCTCCATCACATCGGCAGTGGACGATACAATATTATCCAATATCCAATATTTAATAAAAGGACAATATTGGCCTAATATATCGGCGAACCAATGTATCGGTGTAACCCTAGTGGATACTCTAATCTTGCGTAACCACAGCTGTGAGCCAGGCTAAGGCTATAGATTATGGGTCTATTCATCCATGATAAACATATGACATGTTGGCTCACCATGGGGATGAGGCGACAGGAGCTGATGGAGTCATTGACACCCATCCAGCAATGGTAGTAAGGGTAGTCTCCCTTCCTCAGGTAGTACTGGTTTCCCATGTAGTTGGGTTTGTCATAGACCATGAAGCAGCCGCTCTCCACCCTGATGGAGTTGCAGCAGTTGAAGTGGCACAGCAAGTCCACACAGTCGTTGCTGCACTCAAAATGGCGCCCACAAAAGTTATTTTCCTCATAGAAGATAATCTAGACATGGAAATCATATGGTTTTGTTTAGGAATTAGAATTTTCCCATAGAGTGTGTTGCAAAATCTTTTCAACCCCACACATTCTACAACAGATTTTTCCTGCTTCATTGACCATTTGCTTTGATTTCATCCTCTCTTCATTTCAAGTAAACTACTGAATTACAATAATGGCTCGCAATAAAGCTCAAGAATTCAAATGAAGAGGAGATACCTGTGTGCCTGTTTGTACTTGTTTACTTCACAGTTATAGCACTTTTCCCATACTGCATTGTCACATAACAACATGAACAACATATCCTCATCCCCATGCCCTCCTGGGAGCCGTGGTGTTTACCTTCCCCATGTTTGCCTGTGCCTTGCCCTGTGTGGTCCGTCCAGCTCTTTGAAGACTCCCTCCTGTCACATATATAGTGAATGTGAAATGCAGACTCTGCACGTCTCATTCATATTGTAATAGCCAGCGATCCTTTGCATTTGTGCCACGACGTCATGCTGAAGAGATGGTTATGAGTTGTGTTTTTACAGGTGAGAGCTGACAGGATGTTTGGGATTGGTCTAATGTTGTGGGCAGGAGGTCTTCGTATGAAGCTCAACAGATAGAGCTGCTCTCTTTTCCATCAGTGTCCTGGGTACTGCTTTTGTACAGTTCATAAAGTTAGGTCATACTCCTTTTTTCTGGTTTATATTCTCACCCAAACAGTTACCTATATGGCTGATCTAAGTCTAATTTGAGGTCTTTGTGTGGATATTTTTTCTTTCACCTGCCTAAATATTGCTCTTCAACTCTAAATATATGGAGGGAAATATATGGATTCATGTGAAAAGCTGTCTTCTAAGATACTTTTTTTAAACAGTTTATTGTAAAATGTGTTTCATGTGTATTTCATATTCTTATATATAGATAATATTTATATTAGAACAGGAATTCAGATCTTGCTGCTGATTCTGTCCTTACCAGTGACCATACCATCCACAAGATCAATATACTGTGAGATAAATCATAATATTAAACTTACATTAACCTATTACTCAATGTAGTACCACTGACTAATAGTGGCCCTGTTTGTCAACAGTATATTATGCTGACCTGTTATTAACTACGATTTCAACTCTCTATATATCTATTACCCACTGCCCTCTGGTGGATGTGTTCAGTGATGCAATCATTATGTCTTATTGAAAGAAGTGCAGATATAACTGCTCTTTATTTCAATGATTATTCAATGGCTGATTGTAATCATTTTTTTTTAAACATTTGAAATGTTCAAATCCTTAGCAATACTGACTGAATTAAATGTAAAATGACCCCTACACTCATTTGTAGTGTATTTTATTTATTTATTTGTTGTTGTTTTTTTAAACTGAATTCTATTATTTAGAAAGTGATGTAGCCATTAAAAGTAGGTTGAGTGAAAACCCTTCTTCAGCACTGTAATAGATAACGCTTGAGTCTCGGTGTGGTAAGTGTCAACACTGCCAGTATTTTATTCAAGCCTCTGATCAGAGCTGGGATGTGAGGCCACGACCCCATCACATCCACACCGGAGAACGTGCCCTCCAAACGCAGAGAGCAAGAACAAAACTGAATACACTTGAGCACTGACACCATTTTATTCAGCGTGTGGAACAAGGCAAAGAGGAGACATTTCACAAGAACTGTTCTGTCTTTAGAGCTCCATGATGCGCCTGATGGAGCCAATCCTGGGGCTCATACCGCTCCAGTCGCTGTACCTCCTGTACTCGCCGGGCCTCAGGTAGTAGTGACGGCCCCTGTAGTTGGGCTGCTCGTACATCAGCCAGTGGCCGTCCATCACGTTGCAGGAGTTGAAGTCAGACGTATGGAAACGGTCCGTGAGGTTGGGGCAGTCGTCCATCAGCTCATGCATCTGACCTCCCATGTCGAAACGCTCGTACAGCCTCATCCTGAAGTTGCCACGGTGCTAATGTGGGCAGGGAAGGGTCATAGGGTCACTTCACAGCAAGGACCATGTTCAAACAGCCTTCGATCTTTTCTGACAATATCATTCAGACTTACACATCTCAGTGCTGCCCCAGATCATTTCGCCTCATTTAAAGGAAATACATGAGAGTTTTGTTCTAAAATGAGATATCTACCATTTGGAGGATAAAAGTTACACTGAGCCTAATCTTATGTAATGATTACTGGTATGAAAGTAAAACTCACTGTGGAATATTACTAAAGTTATTGGAGGTCTTATGAGTTTTGTTTATAAAACTGTTATATCTTGAACAGTCATGCATTTTAGGTAACATTGTTGTCTAAATGGATATGTAGCATTTCCCTTCATTTAGCTACTACACCTGCAGTTACAAAAGAAGACTTAGATCAATCCCTGGACTGTGAGACTATACTTTACAGATTATATCTGTCCAATATAATTTGTATTGTACTGACAAAGATTACCATGGGGATCATGCGGCAGGACCTGACACAGTCACTCATGTTCATCATGCGCATGTAGTCAGAGTACTCTCCCCTCCTCATGAAGTACTGGTTTCCCATGTAGTTGGGACGGTCGTAGATCATGAACATGCCGCTCTCCACCCTGATAGACTGGCAGCGGTTAAACATGGAGTGCAGGTCAGCGCAGTCACTCATGCACTCATAGTGACGGCCTCCAAAGTTTCTGTCCTCGTAGAAGATGATCTGATGGAGTGAAGAAGAAAAATAAGGCAAAACATCACATTTAGCTCATTTTTGACAATGTTTTTTTTTTTTTTTTATAACCGTGTCTCTCAGGAAAGGATCTCACAGAAAGATACATGTGTTTGAGGTGGACAATGTTTATACAGTTTGTCTTCATTTTGTAATGTAAAAAAGGGGTTTAAACACAAACCTTTCCCATCATGGCTGCTGCTGTTGGTTGAGCTGCTTGCTGTGCTTTTGCCACTGAAGTAGAGGTCATCTTTATATACATCACCCTGTGGGCATACGTGCTACTGTATGTGTTGTTATTCAAATCAGGCCTGGTGTCAGCAGAATCTCTTACAGGAGTCTTCCCACTCCTGTTTGTCATGTCCTCTGTCATGGTTTACAGACAGTTCAGCTTCCAGCAAGAACCACAGCATTGACACGTACTGGAAAGGTCAATGCCACTGTGATGAGTCAATCATATTTATATATAGGAAACAGAATGTACTTTGTATACATTAGCAAATAAAATACATATACATAAATAACTGTATAGATTTTTTATGTTTTTTATTCTTTGTTCTGTAGCAAATACAAAGATGGTTGGTATTGGTATAATAACTCCATCATCAGTACATGTGTAGTCATATACTGTAGGCAGAGATGGGCAGCATCTAAATTACATGTATTTGAAATACGTATTTAATTACTTTTGAGTATTTTGTAATTTGTATTTGACCAGAGTGAAAAAAATAAGATTTAATTTGTATCAAGATACTTTTAGTAGTAGTATTTTTGTATTTTAAATAAATCAAATTACTTTTCTATAATATATCAGACTAAATGAAACAGGGATTTCTATAATATTCAGATTTCCTTAAGGTTTCAGCACCAAACATAGCGACAAACAAAAGTCCTGTTTTGCAGTTTTGACACTGAAAATGAGATATAATTGTGTAGAGAGAGCAAGCGTAAACATTTTCTGTACATCAGACACAGTTGAAACATTTAAGTATAAAAAGAAGAGAAAAGACAAGTTAAGTCTAACAGAAAGGCTTTAACAGTTTAAGGAGACCAACCTTTTCAACAGATATATGTGACACTGTGATTTCATTCTGGCACTTTATTACTGAAGATATTTTTTTCTGTTTTTTATGCAAGGCACTTATTTTTATGTAAGGCTTCACGATTTCATACTATTTTGTTTTTGTCAAGTTGTCACTAACAGGCAAATGCTTGCAGCTGAAGAAAATGTTACTGTTGAAACAATACCAGAATTTCAGTTTCTGAAATTTATTTTGGTATTTCTTGACACCAGTCATTTGTAATGTATTTTGATATATTTAATGGGCATGTATTTGTGATTTGTAACTAGATGCATTTTTATGTATTTTTGCCCATCTCTGACTGTAGGTACTGTAATGTGGTGAGAAAACAGTTTGGTCCTTGTAGTTACTTATACAGGAAGTTACCAAATCTATTCGTATTTCTGTCTTACAGAAGAATTCCTTATATTCAAATAAATAAAGTATAAGAACAATTTCAAATTCTGGTATGTTTGTGTGGCTCCTTTGACTGTTTACAAAATTTGCCAACAAGCCATTTTTGCCATGTGGTCTTGTGTTGTAGAGTGGAGCTTGTGTCCTTTCAACGTTGAACCTTGTGACCCTGACCTGTCAACAGGACAGAGCTGCCCCATCAGTGATCAGCATTAGAGCAGACTAATTCATCATAAGATTTGTACAAATGTAAAAGAAACTGTACTATTGAAATATCAGGTATTGGAGACATTAGTACAAAAAAAATTTTTTATTATTATTATATTGATACTTCTATGTCAGAAGATGGAAGAGTTTTGCCTAGCAATCTCCATAGATTATTAATTTGGTCTGGTATTTTAAAACCATCTCTTTATGAATCCATCGGCTGAATCACTCAATACCAAAGTGTTTATTCACAAAAAGACAAAATGGTTTACAATAGATCCATTTATTCAGAGTCAGTTTAAAATCACGTCATATTCATAAATCCAGGTCAATCCCTTTAGCATGGCCAAAATTAAACATCCCACTCCTGTATTGTACCATATAATAAAGGCACATTACTATATCAACAGGCCAGTGTCCACATAGAGATGTTTTTTAAAGGAGGCAGAAGGTGTTTGTGATGAAATTTAAACTTTAAATTATTTTATTTTTTAAATCAAAAGATCCAACTCAGATTCATGATTAAAACTCAGTGATTCTACGGAAGGACCCGGTGGTGGCGCAGGTGGCGCCCCAGTCACTGAACTTGCGGTACTCTCCGGGCCTCATGAAGTACTGCCGGCCGCGGTAGCTGGGATGCTCGTAGAGGGTCCAGTAGCCCTCCATGACGTTGCAGGAGTAGATGTCACGGCTGCGGAAATGGTCCTGGACTGACTCGCAGTCCTCGCTGAATTCCATCATCTGGCCCTGGAAGCTGGGCCGCTCGTAGATGCGCATACGATAAGGGCCTTCGCTGGTCTGGAGAAATACAGAGAAGTACAATACAATATTAGGCATATCAGTGCAAGGGGTTCTTCAGTGTTGGCTTTCCCTTTTCCGCTCCAATTCCTCCACTACATCCCTCCATGGGTGTCTCCGATAGCCTATCTATTGTGTAATTCAGACCTTCCACTTGAACCAGAATGGTCTTCTTGCATATCTCTGAATGATTTTCCCTCATTATTTTCCCTCAGATTAAACATTTATATTTGGAATTTCAGGCCTAACCTTAAATCACCAATCAGTCCAAAGGGTCAACCCCCTAAAACACATATTTTAGAAAGGATTTCATGGTTAACCAGCTTGCCCATTGACATGTTAGGTTAAATTATATCCATCAAGTGCTCTTGAACCTACACAAGTGTCTAGGGGAGCGTAGGTTGGTTAGGGGGGTAAGTGAAGCCAATGGGTTACTCACATAAGAGAAGGTACGGCAGGAGCGGATGGAATCATTGTACCCCATCCAGCGTTGGTAGTCGGGGTACTCCCCTCTGGTCAGGACATACTGGTAGCCGGTGTAGTTGGGCCTCTCATACAGCACCCAGCAGCCGCTCTCCACCTTGATGGAGTTGCAGCGGCTGAAATGGGCATGCATGTCAGGGCAGTCTGTGTCGCATTCATAGGAGCGGCCCTGGAAGTTCTTGTCCTCATAAAATGTGATCTAGGTGCAGAAGAGCAGGCACAGAGGCAGGAGAGGATAAATATGTAGCTTGTTATACTGCATGATAACAAGCTCATGACATGAATAACCAAAATCATCAAACCTTGATTGATGCAGTGTTGTCATGTCAGTGCTTTATAATCTGTACATGACACCTGAATTTACAGACTTACATCAGCTTTGTGTTTTGTCTTTGTACATACATTTAGCAGATAGTTGTATCTATCATGAAGCCAATGTAAGAAACCAAGAAAGTGATAACTAACCCAAGAGTTCCCACCATTCCTTCTACATTTGCACCAGTGTGTGGTAACTACAGTATAAGCACAGTTAGTTGCTCTGGGTAAGAGAATGTAAACATGATGTAAATGTAGTGATATTACAGTTAGAGCAATTTGTTACATTGCTGCCTTGGTCAGAGATCTGAGCAGTGTAGAGTTTACATTACTGTATGTCCTGCACTGGTTAAGGTTATAGGTTTTGCCAACTATTGTTTTAATAAGTAAGTAAGACAGATATATACAGATAACAAGACAACATTGTCTTACCTTACTCATCTTGTACAGCGTTGGAGCCAGTCACCGATGCAAAATGGTGGTCTCACAAAGCAGCACCAGAGCCCCACTATATAAACCTCAATCAAAGGGATAGTAGATCCCACTTTAGTTGTTATTTCAATGGCCGGGGATTTGACACACTGGCCTCGCTGCCAAAAGTCTTGATCCAGGGTATAGAGTAAAAAACCCTGATTCATCAGTGGAAAAGTCCTAGCAGGCAAATTACTGACCCTCCATGCCCTCTTTATTGATATGGACGTCGGAGAGAGAGACACTTGATCCACTAATCCATCAAACTGGATAAATCTTTCCACACAGAATGTCAGAAGTCATCACAAAACAACATGGCCTTTAACTATTTGGTAAACAGAGAAAGGGTGGCAAAAGAATATATTGATAATTGATAAAGGCAGAACATATCAATATCTGTGTATTATTATAATAATCAACTTTATTTATATAGCACCTTTCTTAACAGGGTTATATTGTGTTTTACAATAAAATGAGGGGGAAAAACTAAACAAAAACAGTAAAACACAGCATACAGAAGGTAAACAAAGGTAAAAGCAAGCAGTACAAGTGTAATCAAAGGAAAGAACTCAAATATACTGAAACAGAGAAGCCCCACACAACATGAAAACATTAACAAGGCATTAAGTAAAACATGTTATAAAAGATTTAAAAGAATATACTAAGCTAAACAGAAAAGCCCCACATTACATTAAGATGTTAAAAAGGCCTTTTCATAATAAAAGAGACTTAAAAGAGGATACTGAGCTGGCTAACGTAAGCCCCTAAGGCAGGCTATTCCAAAGTCTCGGTGCTCTGATTGTAAAAGCTTGGTCACCCTTTGTGACCAATCTGGACCTCGGTACCACCAGTAAGACTGCATCTGAAGATCTCAGGTTACGCCCTGGCACATATGGGGTTAGAAGCTCAGAGATATAGGTAGGAGCCAGACCGTGTAGAGCCTTAAATGTTACCAATAAAATCTTTAAATCAATTCTAAAACTAACTGGGGGCCAATGAAGGGCAGCTAAAACCGGTGTGACATGTTCATATCTGTTTGAACCTGTAATAAGCCTTGCAGCAGCATTTTGGACCATGTGCAGCCGATATAGAGAGCTATGGCTGAGTCTGGAATACAATGAATTACAATAATCTAGTCTGGAGGCAACAAAGGCATTGACAACTCTATTTAGATCAGCACTGTTAAGAAACAACCTTATTTTAGATATATTTCTCAGCTGAATGAAACAAGATTGGACAATCCTTGTTATTTGGTCATTAAATAGCAAATAGCACACCCAGGTTTTGCTTAACGATTCGGGTTTTTATCGATTCTCTTATCGATTCTTTTTGATTATTTGGAGGAAAGGAATTGCTTTTATTGCTCAATAACAAAAATATGCATTTTTCAGCAGCAATGTTTTAAATAATACTTTCTTATTTGCTATAGTAGCTCTCTCTTACAGAAACTTTTTCAACCATACCAATGGATATTACCAAACATAAATAAATAAGAAATAATATAGATAATATGTTTTACAACAAAAAGGCTAAAAGAAATTCAAACAGGAATTTTACAGTTCTTCTGAAGAAAAAGAAGCATATCAGCCTTCTCTGGTAGGATGATACTAAGGCCAAGGATAATAGGTGACAGTTTGAGCCACGGAGCCGTTTGGAAACCGAACGCTACAACTCAACGCAGGTATGTTATGTAGTTTAGTACGCCGGTGGTTTTATTTTGACAGTTGTGACCGGAAGTCGTACTTTCTTCTTCTGGCTAGCTTCGGGTTTCAACACGATATCGAGCAGCTTCCTCTGGTGGCAGATCTCTTGCTCTGACCGGTGAACTTTGTCTTCGTACTTCGCCACGGTTTTCTCAAACAGCCCGAAAATCTCCTCCGCAGCCGCCGTTAGCCGCTCGGTGAGCAACGCTCTCAGCTCCGGGATTTCACCCGTTTCTTTTCTTTTCCTTTTTCCATATCCTATATAATAAATGATTTACTGTCTGTAACGTAACGGTTGTTTGAGTTGTATGTAGCCTATGCTAATTAGCAGAAACGAATATTTGAATGACACACCCATATAGGATCGATAGTGTCGGCGCCTATTGATTCTCGGGTTTTGAGCTATTTAGAACCGGTTCCCATATATGGAACCGGCGGGTATCGATCCCCATCTGCTGTAAAAGGTATTGAATGATGTGACAATAAAGAAACCTTGAACCTTAAATCTAAACGGACCAGAATTGAGCAGTCACCAGCATCAGCAGTCAGGAGTAATTAGTGTGCTTGCTTTAGCAAGTCACACTCTATATACTCTTATTTACTTCTTTATTATTTATTCTTCCGCCAAAACTTTGTC
>OMLI01087836.1:8639-21500 GCA_900302605.1 Rondeletia loricata
ACACACACACACACACACACACGTGCAGTCCTCCACATTTACATTTACATTTTAGGCATTTAGTTGACGCTCTTATCCAGACCGTCTTATAATGAATGCATCTAATTTAAGCTAAAATATAAAATAGACAATTGCTAATAAAATAAATTAATTGCTCAAAACAAAAAGGATTTCAAAAGCTAAGGATTTTTTGGTATGAAAGAGTCTCGTCCACACTGGATACAATATGTGCAGCGATAATCTGGAGTAAAAACCAGGAAAATACAGCAATTCGAGCTTTATTGCTTATATGAATCCACAGATCCCTGTAACATGATATCTGCACATATAAAGGGGGGAAATGAAATAAGAGAAGTGTGGGAGAGCCTAAGAAGCCCCAGAGGGCTTGTTCAACCCAAAAAGAAAGAGAGAAACAAATCAAGATGGCTCAGAGACTCAGAGGTAGATGACACCAAGACTCAACAGAGAAGAATGGTACACAAACTACAAAAATGCATAAATAACAAGTAAGGGAAATAAGCTAAAACAGCCCTGGAATCAAGGAACCCTGATGCAGCGAAAGTTACTGATCATCAGCTCGCTTGTTCAAATTCAGCTTTATTTAATTCAGTTGACTAATATTCATTCCTTTCCTGTCTCCCCTCCAGAGAGGAAGCCCAGCTACCTGAAGGCTCTGTGCAACATCGTGAACCAGCTGCCCAAACAGGTTCAGGTCACTGAGCTGCCAGCGGTGAGTAGAGAGGAAACCACACGTTCATGTGATACAGACTGACGGAGCTGAAGTAGGAAAGTGGACACTAGTTCTGTATGTTGTGGCTGTTAAAGTTTTAAACATCAATATATCACGGTCAAATCAATTGATACCTTGGTATAATTACCATAAACAAATGAGAGCATGGCGGAGACGATCGGTCGCCTCTATCTCACACCAGTGGTGTTGTTAGTGCTAGTGTTTCTCCACATTAAGACTACATTTCCCATAAGCCCTGTTGCTTCCTGTCCCCAAGTAGGGATCTGTCTGTCACTATAGGTGTGCAAAAAGCCTTTCAAGCAAGTTTTGCACAAGAATAAGAAAAGTGAGATGAAACTGTAGCTAACGGGCTTTTCCTCTGTCCGTGTCCAGCTCCTATCTCTACTGCTGGAGGCCTTGTCCTGTCCGGACCGGGGCGTCCAGCTGTCCACCCTGTCCTGCCTAGAGCCGGTCCTGCTGGACCCGCCACCGGTGCTCATACAACAGCTAGAGGCCGTGGTCAGCAGGCTGCTGGCCCTCACTTCCAGTCCAGCCATGGTCAGTGTGTGGTATCATAGCAGGAATACCTGAGAGGGCTTCGTGTGCGCGTGTGCGTGTGCGTGTGTGTGAGGGCTTCGTGTGCGCGTGTGCGTGTGCGTGTGCGTGTGTGTGTGCGTGTGAGGGCTTCGTGTGTGTGTGTGTGTTGGACAGCAGTGCTTTCGGTGACCTGGAGGTATGACCGCTCTACAGTGAAGTAAGTGATGATGGCAAAAACGAGGAAAATAAGGCTCAGGTTGAAAATAACCCGAATTATCCTTTAACATCCTTAACCACCCGCTGTTGGCAAGCACCTTAAGGCAGCTAGGTGTGAGGTACAGCCAGGTACCGTCCCATAATCACAGTGAAAAATGTCCTCAAGGGGTATTAAGGCTTTTATACAGCGGTTACCAATGTATGTGGACTCTGAAAATGTACGTACATACTCTGAAAACATACATAAGAATAAATGAAATGGCTAGCTGTGCTTTATGGGAATTATCAGCACAGGAGGAACATGTCTTTGACCAATCAGGTTGCTTGGCTAGAACCACTCATTGTACAATGTACGCATGCTTACTTATATTCTACAATATTTCTGTTTCTTTCTCTTGCAGAATGTACGAGTCACCTCACTGCGGTGTGTCCACGCCCTGTCCCGCCTCCCCGAACACGAGGTAAAACTACCGTCTCACTACAGTCTCCGTACCAGGGGACAGACACATGACCTAAAGCTTTGAGGAACCTTTAAGCGTTCTTCAGATTGCAACCAGATGGTTCCTTGAATTGGAACCTAGAGAGCTTATTGACTCTCTGGATCGTAGAAGAATACCTGAGAAAGCTGTAAATATATATACAGTACCTGTGTCCCATCTCCCCTAACTGAAACATAGATTTGACCTATTTGTTCTTCTTCTTCTTATTATTACTGTAATTTTGGTGCGAGTATGGAAGGCAGGAAATAATCTTGGCACACAGGAAGTAAGGTATTGAAACTTAAGGGCAAAATATGAAACTGTCATGTCAACAGCAGTGAGCAGCGCTCCGTCCAGAGAAAGCCGGACTCACCAACGATGGCTGAACCTCTTCACCTCCTCCACCACACACTAAAAAGAAGAAGAAATGTAGTTTACCGACGTCACATTAAATGATTTCTGGGTATTGAAGTCCTCAAAATGCAAACGGTTACCTCTTGCTGCCATTTGGCTAAATTGTTTAGGTGCAGCTTTAATCAAAGCGCTCCGCTCTCCATCGGACTCAGCTGTGTCGCTATTATCAATCATTTATCAGCTTTAAGCCCCAACTCTTAATAGGAATACATATTCGTCTTCCATCATCATTAACCGCGCTGTGTTTCAGATCATGCCGTTCCGGGCCCGAGTGCTGCGAGGTCTGGCCCCGCCGCTGGACGACAGGAAGAGGCTGGTGAGGAAGGAGGCCGTTCAGGCTCGAGGCGCATGGTGAGGGTCGCTTACCGCGGTTCACACTTAGTCTGCGAGTCGATCGGCGTGGTTAAGACTGAATCTGTAAACGCCTCACACTACCAGATAACCGGTGCCGTTGTGGTGTTCACTGATAAATATCAATACCCATCTATAGCGGTTCAATGAGCCTGGAGGTCAGAGAAGACGGTTTGTAACCAGAAAGCTTCGTTCATATTCCAAACTGGCTGGGAAAATCCCCTCACACTAAGACTGCTACTCCTAGGTGTGAATATAGACTTATTACTGTATGATTGTGAGGCAGGACGAACTGCACCGTACATTTCCCTGCTGCTAACAGAAGACAGGAAGACAGACAGGTTTGGACAGGAAAGCCCCCTAGACATTAGAGCTCATGACCCAAATGACTTTGCCATCTGCTTGAATCTCACAAACATGATTCCCTCCTGTTCCAGCGTGTCCACAAGTTTCACTGTTGAATTTAAGACGTTTTAAAGACCTTTTCAGTACCAGTTAGAATGAAATATGAGACCAGTTTCGCAGTCTTAAATGATTGTGAAAACGAAAACCACATTACTGTCAGTGTGTGACTGATTTCTCAACATAAAAACCATGAATCCATGGCATTTTTAGTTTTGTCCATCAATTTGGAGATCCTATAGTTTGCTGATAGAATAGTGAATCTGGCATGTGAATTTAGAAATGTACCTTGAAACGGCCAGTGGGAAAAGACATCACACGTTCCCTGCTGCTGTTCACCACATATTTATAGTCACATTTCCATGACAAGGTATCTCCGTCTTATTTTTCTCGTAGGTTCTTCGTAGGAAGTCCAGGGGGAAAGTGATTTCCCCACCCTCCACCCATCCCCCCTCATCCTGGAAGAGGAAAGAGGTGGGACCAGCTCCAGGACCAAGGAGCCCAGGATCGAGGCTCGGGAGCCCCAGGCGACGGCACCCTCTACTGGGACAAACCCTCCAGTGCTTCGCCCCCCCCTCTCTGGATCTTCCAGCCTCCATCCCTTCCTTCCTACCACTCCCACCCTTCCAAATGAAATCCCTCCATCCTCCATCTTCTCCCAAGAGTTTTTTTACTTTAAAGTTTTTTGTTTTCACTGCTTTTTTTTTGATGAAACGCACAAACGGGAGGATTTTGACTGACTGCGGGGCGTTGTCTGAGGGGACGTTCAGATATAAGATTTAAGTTTAAAGAACGGGAGCGAGCACTGTGCTAATACAGTAGCCAGATATACGTCTCTCTCTCGCTTTGTATGGGAGAGAGTGTCACGTCAGATTGCATCAGATGTTTTGTCAGTTCAGTGTTTCGTTGCTTGAACATGCGTACCTCACAGAACGAGACTTAAGACGTATTCTGTATCATGAGGGTCCAATCTACTTCTTCATGTCTCCAATCCACCAAATAGCACTGAACCTTTAATACTGGTTCACCAGTTTTCCCCCCTTCGTCTTCTCTTCTGCAGTCGTGTTGTATGAGGTATGTATGAAGAGTTTCGTCCACCATTAAAAAATATAATGACACCCGTTCTCCCATATTGACTGCTGGTATGAAAGTTAAGCACATTATGGGTTAGTGTTGAAGTTAGGAGTCATCTTAAGACATCTTAGCCTTAAAAAAATATATATATACATTTTGAGGACAGAATTATTTATGTTTTTCCAGATATTACCTGATGAATTTCAGGAAGCAATTTCCCCCCTTCCAAAATGGGTATACAGTGTTTTGGAATGAAACCCTTCATACATTCACCAATAAGTATGGGAACATTAAACTGGCAGATTTAAACATGCAACCTCCCATACAAAGAGAAAGAAAACTACATATTGATCAATGGAAAAATCAGTGCAACCGTCACATTTGAAGCCACTGAGTTCCAAGTGATGGCCAAAGTTGAAGATCTTCTTCACTTCACTGCGTACGAGGACACGGACCAGACGAAACCTCTGAGAGCAGCACTTCACCAAGCAGGCGCCGACGGCCTTTAGTCTTCTGATCTAGACCAATGTGTAACCGAGCAAAAGATGTCTTAAAGAGTAGTCGATGCGTTTGATTTATGTCGCTCGGGTGCACCGGCCGGGTGGGGCCGTGACGTAAGACCAGGGGGAAAGTGTCTTCCAGTCAGCACACTGGGTGAGACGAATCAAACGCTTCAGTGTCTGTCACACCCAGAGATCGTGATGGACGCACACCGACTGATTTTAAGTGTCATTTGAGTTAAATGAGTATATTGAGGTCGTAACTTTAATGGGTTAAGGTTGTAAGTTATATGAACAGTATGTCGAACCTCTGCCTTGTTAAGATTGAGACAAGCATCTAAGGTGTTCTCACTTCAGTAAGGTCGGCTAACTTTAGACCGCAATATGGATATTTAAAACGTCATTAAAACCTTTTTTTGTAATTGTATGAGAAGCGTTTTGAGTTTGATTGAATGAAAACACTGCAAACCAGAGATATCAAACACTGTTTTATCAAAAAATGATGACACAGAAATGCAAAATCAAACCGGAGCACAGCTCCCATTGGTTAAAAACGATATCACAGCTGTCAGTCATCCATCTCTATGGCAACTAGGGGATAGGTTCATCCACCACCAAGTTATTGGTGTGAACATTATGGGTGGCGGAAAAATTGTAAAGGAAATGAAAAACCAGCCCTGTTTCATTAGTCTCTTAACGCTCTCCTTCACTTCCCCCAAAATATTTGAAACGGAACGCACTTGCCCTTTAGCAGGCCTAATAATTCATAATAAAAATTACACAGAATGAGTAATAACATATTGCAGATTATTTAATTGCATAAAGAAGTCTAAATCCTCTAAATATTGTTTGTTTACTAATACTTACATATCACTTGTTCCACCATGGTGGGTCGTGCGCAGGAGATGACGAACGATCACAATGAATTCTGGGCAAGATGCGCTCCCGAAGTCTAGATCGTTGTTCCCTCGCTCCCTCGGCCCTCGAAGGGTCGATCTCAGAAAGTTCACTTGAGTTATCAGAGTAATGGAACGTCACTTAAGATGGCGGCGGGGACGAGGGGAAGTTAAAAGACTAATGAAACGCAGGGCAGGAATGATCACAATTTCATTTCCGTAACACAATGCCCTGTCTGATGAAATCTGCCTCATTTTAAAGGCTGAACTTAACAAGGCACATTGCAATTTCTTGATATCAACGTCTTAACAAAGAAACTCACAAGGAAATGTATTCAGTATCACAAAACAAGGGCTGTGTTGAGTTACGCAACTTTGTTTTCCTTGACTGCACTAGCAACGTCAAGCAAAGGAAAGTCACAGATGTTTAAGAGCGGTGAATCAAAGCCAAACTGGTAACGACGTCTGTCTTACATGTAGACCAGTGGCCTCCAACACAGTCCGAGCTCTTGGTGGTCAGCTCTTCTTTGGCACCAGGAACCTCGGTTTAGACCAGCGGTTCTCAACCTTCTCCACCCACAATCCTCAGAAAGTAAGAGATGATTAATTGCGACTTCTTGTTGCAGGTGCAAACGTGCAGAATGGTAAAACCTGAACACAAAATGGTTTTACTTTATTATTAGAAAAAGCCTAGAGGCTGCAGATATTTTTTATTTCACAAATTAGATTAAATAATTTCATGACCCGCCCCCCAGGTTGAGAACCACTTAGCTTAGACTTCAGCACAAGAAACAAGAACACAATACATGATGGACAACATATCCAACCACTACAAAACATGTTCTGTAGCCGACCCTGACCTCTACAGGGATCACATCATTATTAAAGGTGGTGCGTGTAGCATTTTAAAATCAATAAATCATAACCACATGAATTTTGAGACATTAGTAAACAAACGAGACCATCACTGAGAAGCCTATCAGCCTCTATCAGCCTCTACTCTGTATTTTACATTGAGCCACCGGGTCGATTTGGAGGGAAATCTGCTGGATCGCTTTACGGCACAAAACAGGAAGAGGGCGCTGTTCTTCCAGAGCAAACGGAGCTAAAGCTTTCAGAGTTTCTGGAGACAGCAGATGGTGGAAGGAGAGAAAGACCGATGGAGAAATCACTTCCAACATGTTTATCCTCTTCAGTTTTGACCAAAGAAGCACAGATCCTCTTTGTGACAGGAAGCAACAGGGCTTATGGGAAATGTCATCTTAATTTTGAGAAACACTAACCTAATACCACTGGCATGAGATAGAGGCTACCAATCGTCTCAACCGTGGTCTAGTTTGATCACGTTAATTATACCAAGGTATCAATTAACTTGACAACGATATATTGATCTTTAAAAATGCTACAACACCATAACACGACCATTCAGGGTGGGGTCTCCTCCTCGCTACTCAGTGGGCCTTTATAAAGTGATCATCTCCCATACTGCTCTGCCCTCCATCCATCCATCCTTCCATCTGTAGTGTTATAGTGTAAGATCTCCAGTCCCACTACTAACAGAAATGCACAACAGTGATGATTCCCCTTGTCTTTAGTAAAAGGTGAGGCGGGGGTTAGGACACGGGCTTGAGGAGACGCTGGCCAGCAGCACCGTATATACGGAGATCAAATCAGTAAACAGCACTGCAGTCGTTGGGATGAGGGTGATGGAGGCTGGTGGTGAGGTCTGCGATGAGACCTACAAGGTCTACTGGAGACAATTGGACGGCGGAAATGATGGGTGACCTGCGGAATGATCATTTTATCACGAGTTCACTCCCAGTAAGAAGGGAAGGGGAACTGTGGAGGATGGAGGTTCTAGACCAGTCAGTGGTCAGTGGTTATTTCCACATGGCTCTGGACCTTAACCGTGCGTTCAGACTGCGAGCAACACGATCAACAAGTCACCAGAAGTCCATTCATTTGCTACAGAGCTGAGCGACCGGGGAATCTCGGCCGATGTGCGGACGCTCATCGGCCGTCAACAGCCAATAATGAATAATTGTTCCGCCTGGCAAGTACAAAATGGAGAAGTTGATTCCAGCCGTTCAAAGCTTCCTGGTTCTTGACAACCTTTTATTTGAAAGACTACAGGAATAAACGATGCTTGGAGAACGGTTGCATCCATCATTGGGGTCGATAGTGAGCCTGATTGTGAGATTTTACCAAATACCAAAGCAGCTAAAACATGATTTGTATAAATACATAGCTTACTTTTCTTGGTCAAAACTCTGTAGCTGCAGACCGCTGCAAAGACGCAGTCGCAGCCTCTCGTACCGCAAACAATCGGTCAGAATAGAGCGACACGTCAGCCGAGTTGCTTGCAGTGTGAACGCACGGTAAGAGAGTGAAAGAGAGTGATACATGTCTTTCGATATGGGTTAGGGTTAAAGGGTTAGGGTCAGATGGCCACGGGGTCTCTCCTGGTGAAGGTGCAGTCCCAGATGATCCCGTCCCCGTCGGGAGGATGGCTGGAGGGCAAGAGGACCCGCGTCAACCAGTGACTGAAGAACAGGAAAACAAATACATTCATATCAACCTGACTGGAAATATCAAAGGGCGTTTTCAAACCTGCAGTCTGTTTGCCTTTGTCCTATAACGAAGGATTATCTCACCGTTTATGGAATGAGAATCTGAATAAATTATTTATACCTTTTCCCTTAATTTCTCGGTTTTACGATTCAGTTTGCAGAAACAGGAGAATCCACTGACACTCCTGCAAGTTAAACAACCGTGAACATTTCATATTTTCCTATTAAACAAGTTTCTGTGATGTTAGACTCTCGTGTTTAACCCATAATGCACAGTGCTTCCTGTAGTTGGGTCGGATCACGATTAAATCACGTTCTCACTCCAAACGAAGCTCCAGAGTTGGTTTGGAAACACACCGAGGCTTCCCAACAAGGTCTCCGTCTGTTTTGGTCCACATTCCAGTGCAACTGCTGTGATCTCATATGTCCAAACAAACCAAACTGAGGCTGAAACTGCTCCAGCGTTCAAAAGAACCGCTCTAAACCAACTAGTAGTGAAAACGCCCCAAGACATGACAGGAAACAGATACGTTTACAGGCTACCTGTGGGAAAACAGGTAATACAGCTCACCTCGTCTGCTCCACACCAAACAGTATCTTCCAGTTGTTTATTCTACCATGGTGGTATGGATTTCTGAACACCTATGTTGGAGAAAAGAGGTATCATCAATGGCCATACCTAGAAGTCCTACTTTCTACTGAATGCTTGCTGCGCTTTTGCTCTTTTCAGGCATCAGAACTTACAAAGTATGGTCTGGTAACTAAGCAGGTTGAGAGACACAAGAGTTTTGTCTTACAATATACTAATTTGGGTCAACTGTCCAACAGTCAAGAAATGGTCTGCAGTGCTAATGCAGCACCGATGCAGGTTAAATGTGTGAACTGCAGGGTGGAAAAGCTAAAACAGCAATGAGACCATGGGAGACAAAACTCTCCACTGAAACCAAGGCCAAAACAATACATCGGTCTACTGTAAGCCAATGGAACGTACCTTGCCCTTCTCCGTGAGTCGTTTGGTCTCTTTGCCGTTGATGTGCCGCTCCACGCTGGTCTCCCCTTTGCTGATGAGCAAGGCATGCCACAGGGTCAGCCCTCCCAGAGCTACTGCCACCGAGCTGCAGGGAGGACACGTTACAGCCTGACCCGTCTGTCTGAATGATGATGATGTCAACTTTCTTCAGATTTCTAAGCAGGGACTAAGACTTGTGTGGTGAAGCGTTCCTGACCTGGTTAGTACCCAGATGAAGATGATGCTCTTGTGAGCAGTCCTCTCTCTGAAGGTGTAGGGCGGAGGCGAGGTCTGGTAGTAGCTCTACAGTGGGACAGGAGGACACGATCAGACATGACGGGGCTTAAATTTACATTTTAAGCCTTTAAAAAGGGGAATGACACCCATTTTAAGAATTCAATCAGCACTTAAGAGGATGGATAGTAAGAGGGATTAGCATAATCCCCACAGTAAACTGAATATAAAAACAGATCGTATATGGGAGGAAGGGCTAGGCTGACAGTTAATATGTAACTGATATACGAGGCTCTTTAGACACCATCTGAGGTTATCTGAGGTTATTTTGGCGCAGGTTACGATATGGGTAAGTTACACGTCTTAACATGCCGGATCCTGTTCCCAGTGAGAGTAGAAAGTGGTCTTCCAAACTTTCAATTAAATTGGTATTCAAAGGCTCCAGTTGGCTCAGAAACAACTTTTGAGATAATCCCATCCTGGATCTGCGGTAAATACGAGAACAGAAAGACAGAGATCCTTTTCTTGTCTCCTGTTTCACGTGACGTTTGCCATCTGAGCTTGGCTTCTGCGATCTTCCTGCCTTCTGGCAGGCGTTACGTGTCCTTGTGAGGGACAAAAAACCATTTCAATCATAGATAGCTTCTTCCCCCAAGCTGGATACATTCTCCACTCGTACCACTAGCATGACCCCTAGCCACCCTCGGATACTCTTACACCGTTATACATCAGTCTGTGACGTTCAGGGCATTCCAGGAGTTATTTTGTGATGATGTGTTGTAATTTACTTTTCTGGTGAACCCACTTTCCCTCAACCTGCTTCGTCTACTTCTACTACAGTTAGTGATTTCCTACGTTTCCCAGAATGCCTTTCGACAGCCCCCAGAGAAGGGGCGTGAACTTGTCGCTTTCAATCAAAGGTGAGTATGTGGGCATATAAATAAGTGTGATCATTCAGCTGTGGGTTGCAAATGTAGGTGGAGAGAGCAACAATGATAGCGATAGTAAGAGCAAGAGAGTGCAAAACTCAACATCTCCTGTGGCTGCATTGCATTCTGGTCTATCTCCTCTCCTGTGGTGGAGAAACTGGTCTCTCTCCTCTTCTACGATGGATTTCTCCCTGTATGATTGTTGAACGTCGGTGCAAAATGGCGGCTCTAGAAAGAAGCCCTCGCTCTTTGATTCTGAGGGACTGGCACCAAAACCTGACGTTTATGAGGCATTTAACCCCAATCTGCTCCCAGTGGCCAACAGTGGAAGACGGGAGCTGCCCAGCACAACCACTGGGCAGCTGAGCCTTTGCAAATAAATGAAGCTCATGAGGAAAAGTCAGTCATTCTTCATTTCACAGGCATGACGGCGCACCACGGCAGAGATCCGGCCTCACCTCTACAGCGTTGTAGGCGTCTACAAACGTGTCCCTACAGGTGATGCTGCAGTAGATACAGCCGAGAGTCATGTACAGGCAGAAGGAGAAGAAATAGCGATGGTTGAAATGCCCCACACAGTTGTTCAGCCAGGCTGGAAACACACGTTAAGGTCATCACGTGCAGAGCAGAAGAGACATCCTGAATGTCTTTATAAGTCACTTAGTAATAGATAGAACTCTTAACAACACAAAACGTGCATGGAGTACAGTTCAATTTCATGCGTTTGAATGATTGTTAGAAGGATACGACAGTGGTGGTCCATCTTCAGAATACACCTGTAACATATCAGAGTCTACGTTAAACCATTTACCACGAAATAGCGGCAACAATGAGGAAATAATGAGGGTAATGCGACGCGAGGATTACGGTTAAGTGTCCACCGGGAACATCTCCCTTTCTTTTTCTTGTTATTTCTGATGGAAGGGACGCTCTGTTAAACATTCCCGCAACGCTAAATGCTTAGCATTATGTGGACACGGAGCAGGACTGATGATTAGTTGATGATCTTACGTGTTGCAGATGCTACAGTGGTGCGTCCGGGGCGGTTTGGGAATGATACATTTCTTGCAGATAGACACTGATGGGATATCAGCTTTCTCCTAAGAACAAACAAAAAAACAACGATGGAAAGGTTAAAGGGGGATATGTTTGTCCAAATCACCATGGCAAACAAGGAGCCAGTTTGCCGTTGCGGTTGGCTGACGTGCCGCGATGCCGACCGGTATGGCTTTTTTTCTTACGCAATATGAACAAAGCATTAGACTTCTTTAGTTAAGCTGCAGCTGAACGTATTAGATCAGTTTCAGTATCCCAGTGTACGTCTGCGATATCTAGAAATAAGTAACAACGTTTTTCCTTCAGGAGACGAGCGGGGCACCTTGGGCGGGTGTCCCGGGGCGGTGGTGGTGGCCTTGTAGTAGTGGAAGACCACCATGACGAGAAGCCAGTGGCCACAGCAGAGGTGCCAGATGATCCAGGGCACGGGGTAGGTGCTGAGGATGATGGGTAGGAGGAACAGGTAGATGATGACCACCACCGAGCTGGTCAGCAGGATGACCAGACAGACAAACACCTGAGAAAGAGAGAGAGAAAAAGAGACGGTGAAGGGAGGGGGAGAAAAAGTGGTAGAGGGTAGAGAGAAAGGAGAAAGAGGTGGAAGAAGAGAGGAGAGGAGAGAAGAGAAGAGAAGAGGTTGCGATCACACATGTTTTCTTTGGTCTGAACCACAGTGGAAAAGTTTACCACGTTGCATTTTTGTATTTGGTTCGTTTAGTTTCACTCTGCCCAATTACAAGCCAACCAGGACCTGTAAACAAAAGTCACATGACTCACAAGTAGCTCGTTTATTGGACAGAGTTTTGGTGACCTGTCATCCTGCAGGTTAGAGGTTTTGGCAGTAGAGGGGAGTCAAAACAAATGCAATTACAATCCCTGTAACTTTAGTTAAGCGCGATGAGCATCAGTCCAGACTTCATTTTGTTCTGCTAGGCTTTCCAATCATGAGGAGCTGCATCCGTCTCCTTCTACCCATAATCCCTTTCATTTTAGGGTAGCTTCCTGTAGTTGGTTGGATTACGTTCTCACTCCAAACAAACTGCGCAGCAGTTCTCTTGTTAGAGACTCACATTTTCAGGTGCCGTTATTTGGTGCCACCAGAGTTCAAGTGGCATTGTTCTCACCTGGACAAACGAACCGAACTAAAGGAAGAAACACTGCAGAGTTTGAATAAACTGCTCAGAACATGCTTGGTGTGAACACTGAGCAAGGTCAGAGTGTAGCAACTAATAACAGCAGACACAAAGCTAATGTAGAAGATGTGGTGAACCAAAAAAAAGCCTTCAAGCCTTCATGCAATCTAGGCCTCAGCCCGCAAAGAACCCTCAACCATATGAGAAATGGACCTACTCACCACTCCAAACCAACGGGTGACATTGTCCACGATGCAGTAGATGGGCTCGAACACACAGTCCAGCAGCGTGTCCGAGTTGTTAAGGCTGTTGAAGTACAGCGACTTGAGCA
>OMLI01087837.1:0-25917 GCA_900302605.1 Rondeletia loricata
TCAAATATTTTTTAAAAGATTTTAAGTGCCCTTTCCCTGTGTCCTGGAGTAAACGGTGATATTTAGTGATGCAGTATTGGCATCAGAATGAGCTCTGTTAACCAAAATATAGATTGACGCAATGTAAATGCCCCTAGAGAAGATTAGGCCTGCTGGTGACAGGTTGAGGACCTAACCAAGGTTACAGAGGAAGCGCACACTATGCATTAGTAATTTCAAAACGATACTATGTTGCAATGGAGAAAATGTTTTTTATTTTATGTGTAAACAAGCAGATGCATAAATCGATTTTATTGCTTCACAGCTCTGATTCAGTACTGACCTGTAAGAATTGTGTGTTGTGAATAAGAAAAAGGAGGCTAATCGCTCATACATACCCTGCATGCATGTACTCCTTGTGTTGTAAGCTTTTTTCCAAGTCATTAATAAAATGGCTATATTTGTAATCACTTGCTGGTTTGTTTGCTTTTATTTGGTGTGTGATGCACAGTGACTTTATCACAAGTATCAAAGCGAAACTAGTCCCAATAGAAATATTGTGGTTATACCATTGGTGAAAATACCAGGAAGTGTGATGAGGGGACTATAAACTTACTATAGAGTACCACAGATAAACTAAGTTCCTATAGGGATGTTATAGGAGATAAAAAATACCAGTCGCTAAATTCACTATTGAGTACCACAAACACAAAGTAAGTTCCTATGGGACTATTACTAATACACCTTTGACAGCTCTGTCAAATAACCCCTATGAAAAAGAGCTATAGTAACCTTACACTTTTCTATAATCCAATAATACATCACAGCAAAACTTGAAATTATGCGCAAAAAAGTTCTTATAGGGATTTTTATAAAGACACCATAGGAGCTTAAAAGTTACCATACTAAATCCCTATAGGAATATAATAGTAATGTTCCGTCAGGATTAATAAACCTTTTGACAGTTAAATAAATCAGCAGGGGATAATAATACTAACAGGCACACGTCACCAGTTTCAGTTGCGAAATGAGGAATGTTAATTTTGGAAAAAATCCAAGGTGGAGGAGGGGGAAGAAGAGGAGGAGGGGGGGTGATGTGACTCAATGCATGATATCTTCCACTAACTTTCACATCTGAGGAGGATAAAACGCTTGTAGGCCCCTCTCGACTCTCCTGTGCCCGTGTCTTCCCCCTGTCCGCCCCGCCCCGCCCCGCCAGGCGGGACCACGGAGCCGCAGGTGAAGGTGCGCAGTGTGGGCGGATCCCTCAAGGTGTGTCGAGCTGGGAGTGATTTGATAAATATCGGTGCCAACTGCGCCGTCGAGGGACACAGACTGGGCGGCGGCGGTGGCGGCGGAGGCACAACGACTTTGACCAGTGAGTTGTCTGATCTCAAAGCCTTATTATAAGAAAGCGGAATGAGCTCGGTGTGTTGGGCTCAGCGGTGGTCACTGGATGGCCTAACGCGCACGTGGGAGAAGTTTAATCCACACGTGTTTGTCATGTTGTTTTCATTCCTACGTTGTTTCCCCCCCTCTGTTCGGGATATATAGCCTATCACTGCACTTTGAAATCAGTGGAGTTGTTTGGGTAAAAGCACAACCAGCTGCCCGACAGCGCTTGGACGAACCCCGGATCGCCTGACGAACAGTCACTATGATATTCCTAAATCATTTTCTTATCTTCCTATAATATTCTCATAGTGTGTCTGTGCTACTCAATGGTGTTCTTCTAGAATAACCCACAGGATTTTCTGTGGTGTAATTGTTTTACAGTAGTTAAAAACGACTTGCTGTTATATTTGATATTCTAAAATGTATTATGGAATTACTAGTTGTCTGGTTGTCTGGGTTTACAGAGATAAATAGGCAGCATGGGTGAGTCAGCAGTCAGCGAGGATGGTACAGTGACACGATCAGCAGAGGTAACTCCGGATATTAATCATTCCGTCCAGTTATTCACCATCTTTTGCATTAGTTTCCTTTACACAGGCTCTCAATGTTACTTTAACTAAACCTCTGTCTTCACTGTGAAGTACGTGGGCTCGTTTCCTGTGGATGACTGCTGTTTGGATGACCAGATTGAGCAACTGCACACACAGCTGAAGTCCCTCAGGGTAAGTCCTGGCCACTCAAAAATATCAATATTACAGTAGGCTACACTTCACAACAGCTAGACTATATGGAGAATATAATGCCTAACACCTTGGTTGTCTACAATCAGACATGCAAGAGAAGGAGGCCCGTGTCCCTGAAATTCTCAATCAAAGGTGTGAAAATGTACAATGAGGATGAGACGGTAAGGAGACTGGTTTGTCCTTAATGAAAAGATGATGCACATACTTGCACACAGTCAGTTTGATCTGATGATTATCTGATGAGTGTATCACGTGGATACAAAGATTAAAGTTATCCGTGTGAGACTTCAGCCTCTATCTGAATAAATGTCCTGCCTCCTCCCTGTGTGTGGTGTGAGACTTCAGCCTCTATCTGAATAAATGTCCTGTCCTCCTCCCTGTGTGTGGTGTGAGACTTCAGCCTCTATCTGAATAAATGTCCTGTCCTCCCTGTGTGTAGTGTGAGACTTCAGCCTCTATCTGAATAAATGTCCTGTCCTCCCTGTGTGTAGTGTGAGACTTCAGCCTCTATCTGAATAAATGTCCTGTCCTGTCCTCCCTGTGTGTAGTGTGAGACTTTAGCCTCTATCTGAATAAATGTCCTGTCCTCCCTGTGTAGACTCTTCTGATGGCTCATGCTCTGCGCAGAGTCTCTCTGTCTACTGCCCGGCCCTCCGACGCCCAGTTCGCCTTCGTCTCCCACAACCCGGGCCGCGCTGACGCCCAGCTGTACTGCCATCTCTTTAAAGCTAGGCATGCCAGAGCGGTGAGCACCAAACTCAAAAACATGCACACACACGCATTCTTTCCCTCGTACTTTCTAACTCATTTCCAGTTCCATTTTTCTTTATTACAACCTAGTTGACTTTAAGACAAAGAAGCCCCCGCCCCCCTTCCTTGCCTCATCTTTAATTGGAAGAGTTTACAATTACAAAATGATTGATGGCACAAAGTTGCAAACAATGACCATAATATATCTGTGGGGGTTTGACATGGTTGTTGATTAATAGCAGTTACAATTACTTTGCCAAGTGCTGAGATTTCAAAACTCACTTTCCAGCCCGTACTCTGTTTTGGAACAACCAAGCCAAAAAATCAAATGACAAAGCAGTATTATTATTATGATAGTGTTTTACATGGTGATATATTGCCTCTTCACTAGACATTTCTGTTGGATCTCGGCTCTAATTAGCTAGCAGCTAGCTTGACAATATGACTTTATTATTTGTGTCAATTACAGGCCACTGCAAATGTTTTTAAAGGATATTGGGTATAACTTTCACACACTGGATCCTCAAAGTTATAGATCTATTGAATGATACATTTCAGATAATGTTGGTTTGTTTTTTTCCCCCCTCCAAAATGGATATTGGTGTTTTGGAATATAACTGTTCAGTTGTCTCTGTGTGGGACTTCCCTCCCTTAGGCCCAGTTCCTGAACCTGCTGCTTTGCCGCTGTTTCCAGCTCTTCTACCTGGAGAAGCATCCAGAGGAGGCCCAGGAACATTCTGTCGGCCCCCTGCCCCGTCGCAACCCCTCACTGCTCAACCATGGCTTCCCTCTCAGCGTCAGCGCCCTGGTGTCCTTCAGAAGGGCCCCCTTTCGAGGGTTGCTGCCAGGGGCCAAGGTTCGGACCTGAACGTCTCCCCGTATTCACCCCTTCTAGCTGATATTATTGTTCTAAAGGCCCATTCACATCTACAACTATAACGATAACATTGTTGCTCAAGCATTTACACTACAATGATATTGTTTTATTTCGGTACGCAAATTTTCAGACCAAAATGGAGGATGATTACTTTACTGACTTGCTTTTGCTTTACTCGCTCTCTAAAGTAACTAAACGACATAATTGCAGGATTTGGGTTCATGAATTTGCGGAATTTGCTCTTTTACGGGAGCTGTCCCTTTGAAGACACGAGTATTTCTGCATGACCCGATGGCAATTTGATGGTCTCCTTTCTCTCCTGCAAGAAGACCTATCTAAGCAAAATACAAGATTCAGGTAGCTGATCTCTGCCAAAGAGTGCCTGGCAGTGTGTCTGCGGAGAAAAAATTGTTATGGTTTTGGATGTTTTATATAGTTATCACTGTAGTGGGAACACAGATGTTCTATTTACTTCGCGATTTTAAATATTTTTGTAGTTAGTTACCCTTGCAATTATTGTTCTAGATGTGAATGGGCCTTAAGACAATCAAGGATATAGTGTACTGCTGCTGACTGACTTAACTAAAACAACACTTCCTCCAGTCTCACTTTTGACCATTCAAGCAAACTAGCTACACTCAATAAAAAAATTTCTTCTCCCATCTGCAGAATTCACAGTCCTCTGAAGAGCAGCTGAGCAGCCAAGAGGAAGCCTTCACCTCCTCTCCCTCCCTAGTGCGCAAGAAAGCCATCCGCAACAAAGTGCTGCGCTCTGGGGCTTATCGCTCCTTCACTTTCACCCCGCTCAAACAGCGCAATGTTCAGGAGCGACTGAACTCGCCACAAGGTGGGCCAAGTGTTCAAAGAGCGCTTTCAAGAGTGAAAGAGTTGATTAGGTAATGCAAACCCTCAGTGTTAGGTGATGGGCACTCACTCACCGTCTGTTGTGGTGTCACTGTCAATATGTAGTGGTGTGAATACTTAAGTGTAGACTATTTGATAAGGTGACAGATAATGGTCTTGTCTCACCTGGGTCATAATAAATATCCTTAAAGCTTCTCACTGTAGAGCTTCTCACAGCGATGTTCATTTGATGTTTGGGTTGAACATGTTGGAGCACGAGCTTGGGTTTTATGGGTTATTTCATCACAACTTGTTTTGTTCATCGCAATCCCATGTATTCCACTCACAGACACTGGATGTTTTCCAAAGCAAACAAGCCTGCAAGAAAATCTCCCCCTTTAGGACCTCTTGGAATGTGATCGTCTAAGAATTCCCAACAATTTCTCCTCTTGTATGTGAAACAGGAAAGGAGCAGGACAAAGCTCCGGCGAGGACAGCCCACGCTCCCAGCTTGGCCGAAACAGAAGAAGCATTGGCCCATGCAGTCTGGTGTTGGGCTGGTATCGCAGCGTGAGTGCCACTCCTGCGTCTGACGCATCTTACCGACCACGGATCCCTTTCATGGCACTTCATGTTCCCTCGATTAGACCGCCTTGAACACATCAGTGGCTTTCTTTCTTGTGTTCTGTATTGCAGTGATAGCAGCTCCTCCCTGCTGGAAGAGGACGTCCTGGGATCCTACCTGCTGTGTCCCCATCCCAAGAAACCCAAGTGTGGCTCTCTGATCATTCGCTTCCCCTCTGGCCTGGTCACCCACCTCATAGAAAACACCCGTAAGGGGAAATTCCTGCTTGAGGTAACTTGTCTTGTTAGAGCAGGGTGAATTTTCTAATTAATTGATCATTAAGAGATGGGGAGTGTGGTAACCCCACCCCTTTACTACTAATACTATATTACTTTTTGCGGAGAGATGGTAATATTTCCCTCTCGACAAAGATGCATGTTCCACTCTTCCACTATCACACTGTAAATGGAGTTCGACCGATACAGGTTTTTGAAGGCCAATACCGATACTGCCGATGGCTGATATGATGCAGATATTCAGTGTTTCAACAGATTAGATTTACAAAAAAAACCCATTATTGAACAATTAAATGAATAAATAAAAACCTGCAATGAAAATATAAATTTAATTGCAGGTTTTAAAGTTTTTATCTAGCTGTGGTCAGCGAGAAACCAGTGGACCACATGACTGGCCGATATCCAATATTTAATAAAAGGCCAATATCGGTCCGATATTTTGGCAAACCGATATCAGAATCAGAATCGGGTTTTATTGGCCAAACATGCTTTTACACATGTAAGGAATTTGACTCCGGTTCACAGTAACTCACACTGTACTTACATTCATATCAGTCTAACCCTAGTTTTAACTGTATTCATCTCTCTACTGCATTTAAATTGTCATTCAGTTTTCTTTCTCTGGTTTACTTTTGTGCTAGAAATGCAAGAGTGACTTCAGTTCCATAGATGCATTGATTGAACACTACACAGAGTCCCAGGATGAGCTGGCGTGCCCGCTGAGCTGCGCCCGGGTAAACCACTGCTACGAGTGGGAGGAGAATACCAGAAGGCCACAGGCCATAAAGCTACACAAGAGCCTGAAGAGAAGCAACATTAAAACTACCCAAAGAAAGCTTTAAACCCTGGACACTGGAATATGTTGATTGCCAAAATAAGTGACAACCATGACACGTTATTTTTTTATTTTTTTGCACAAATATATTATATTATATCTCTTACTTTTAAATCACATTCGGTGTTGCATGGAGGCTTTCAAAACTTTGTAAAACACAACGCACCTGTTTTTGATACCGTGTTGGCACTTATGTAGTATACAAGGCATTTTGTCAAAGTAAGGGTAGTTTTTGGTCGAACATGTAATGTTTTCTAGGCTACCTGCTGCTTTTATCATGTGTTTTTCAATATAAGCTTTTATAATGTTTTTAAATGTGCCTATAAGGCAATCCGCACAGCTGTAAGTATTTTAAGGCCTGGAACAAAACCTGATATTGTGGATTTATGGAGTGTGACAATACGTTCCCTGTAATTGATCATTCAATATGGGCTTCTTTGGTCCCCACTGAGGTCAAGACCAGGATAGCTGCCCTGTTTGTTGCACCTGATTTTTTAAATGTTTTATTTTTATTTAATTTTTTTGTATGTGCCTTGCTTTGTAAAGATGTTCAATTATAGTCGGTCACATTTAAATGTTTCATGGAGCTGGTATTCTGTGGGTCTTTTCTTTTTAACATTTTACTCTTTATATGCTTAGGGATGATGCATTGAATTTGCATACAGAAGTATATGGAAATAACGGCTGATAAAATGAATTATACAGTAAATGTAGAATCAAGTCTGGTCTTGCTTATGTGACTGGTGTAATCAGTTTGTTGTGTAGTGGTGGTGTAGTTTTCCATAGCACCATTGTTGACAATATATTAACTGACGAGAATAGTTTTCTTAGACATAGGATGGTTAAAGGAAATGACTTGTAGTGTAAAATCTACTATGGTTTAGGGAAAAATATGACTCCTGTGTCAAGTTTATAGAGAAGGAGCTAGCTAGGCTAGCACTAGTATAACAAGCTGTAGTTCACCTTCTTTCTTTAGGCAATAACACCATAAATGGAGATTTATTTTATACACAACTATGGTATATACGAACACATAGCTGGACATTTTTACTCTTACTTGGACCCATGGATGTATTATGCTCCTTGGACCTCACTCCTTACCAAGATGGCCGCCGGTCACGCGCTGTCGCCTCTCCAGTTGTTTATGGTTACCAAGCAACTTGAAACGCCGTGGGAAGAGAAGAAATGGCAGGGCGGTTGAAGGCTCACCGTGTCTGGAGAGGTTTCCTCCTCGACTCCGGTTCTTTCTATTTTCTTTTGAGTATGTGTCGCTAGTTTTTATCTTTAACTCTTCTTTCCCCCTCCATCGTCTGGTCATCCGCGTTTTCGTTACTCTTGGCACGAGCCGAAGGAATGGCAGTTGGCTAGTCTGCATGACGTGTTATTTGTTAATTAATAGTTATATTTTACATGGCTTATTTTTTATTTTATTTTACATTGGGATAATTTGAACATTAGCTATTTCTTTCCCAGATGACAGCTAATAGTTGTCATCTGATTGGAGGATGTTTTAAGCTGTATGGACCCCACTGCTCGTTAGAGATGTAGTTAGGCCGTCTTGAACCGTTTGCCTTGGTCCATCTGTGTTCTATACAGTACAAGTCCCAGGTGGGGAGGATAGAGCTGACTGGTGAAGGATGGGGTCTGAGTCGGTGAAGGTGGTGGTCAGGAGCAGGCCCATGAATGACAGGGAGAAGGCTCTGAACTGTAAGATGGTGCTGTCCATGGACCTGCGCCACTGCCAGTGTTTCATCGAGAAGCCCGGGGTGACGGACGAGCCGCCCAAACAGTTCACCTTTGATGGCACCTACTCCATCGATCAAACCACTGAGCAAATGTACAACGAGATTGCCTATCCTTTGGTGGAGGTAGGCTCCTTAACCAGTTTTGAGTCTGTTGTTTCTTAACACACAGCTACAGTGTTGAGGGCCAGGTAGTAACAACTAGCTCCTTGGTCACTGGACACCCTCAGTTCAGCATCTGAAACAAAATACAGTCAGAAGGCTAAACCTTGTCTAGCAGCCTATATCCCATTGCTATTGACCGCAGACCTCATTATTTACTTAAGAGTCTGCTGTCAGTCACTTGCAAAGGTCAGCATGGTCAGAGTTATTAAAGGAAGTTCAAAGTCTTATGCAAAATGTCACCGATGCCCCATTTCCCCATGTTGACAGGGCGTCACCGAGGGATACAATGGCACCATTTTTGCCTACGGACAAACTGGAAGTGGCAAGTCTTTTACCATGCAGGGGGTGTCTGAGCCTGCAGCCCAGAGAGGGGTCATACCACGAGCCTTTGAGCACGTCTTTGAGAGTATTCAGGTAGGTATGGCCTAACTCAACATGAAACCTCTCAACCCTGCAACATATTCCTTTGATGAATTCATAGACACTGTGCAAAAAGTGCAAACATGAAGTCTCCTCAATCCAACGTGTAGCAAACTGGCATCTGTTAAGGTTCCAGTGGTAGTCTGTCTCCAGGCTTGTCTGAAGTTTGTGCACTCAAACAGAATCATTTTGTGTGTGTGTGTGTATGTATGTATGTGTGTATGTGTGTGTGTGTGTGTGTGTGTGTGTGTATGCAAGCTAGTGTGCAGAAAATACAAAATTCCTGGTGAGGGCCTCCTACTTAGAGATTTACAATGAAGAAATCAGAGACCTTTTAGGAAATGACACCAAACAGAGAATGGAGGTAAGAGTCTATTGCAGCACTAATATATTAATAACCAAATCAGACTATATACTGTGATATTACAAGGCAAGGGTTGATTGTTTCTTGATAAATACCATGATTATGAGACCTGTTACTCAGACTACCCCCCCGACAGTGAACATGATGCTTGTAATTTGTGCACAAAAGATGTCGCCTTGGTGACTTAAAAGCACAGTACTTACGTCACTCCTTGAAGGTCAAGGTGTCCAAACAAGATGACAGATTTGGTTTGTGTGTGTGTGTGTGTGAATGCCAGCTGAAAGAACACCCAGAGCATGGGGTGTACGTGCGGGACCTCTCCATGCACACAGTGCACAGTGTGGGGGAGTGTGAGCGAATCATGGAGCAAGGCTGGAAGAACCGGTCTGTGGGCTACACGTTGATGAACAAAGACTCCTCCCGCTCCCACTCCATCTTCTCTATCCACCTGGAGATCTGCAACACCGGTGAACGAACACACATACACACACACACACCGTCACAACCCCTTTAACACTTGAGTCAGAGACAGGCATGACACCTCTTTTATTAGCAACAGAAAGAAGAAACTAGACAGGAGAATTCAGTGTTATAAATCCACCCTGGGATACTTTTACACTGTCAGATATCATCACTTTGTTATGTTCAGTGCATTTCAGGAGTAATTTTGTGATGAAGTGTTGTAATTTACCTTTTTGGTGTACCCACTTTCCCTCAAGCCCTTGCTCTTTGATTCTGACGGACTGACACCAAAACCTGATATTTACTGTTGATGTTTTAGATAGTTGAACAATTTTCTGTTCTCAAACCCCATTGTTGCTGCGCTGGAAATATCTCGATGTGACGTGACATAGTTAACATTTGGCCAGTTATCTGTTGGAATAAGAAAATGCAAGGTACATCGCAAATAGGTGTTTTTAAAAACTGATTAATTGGGTGGATTTTTCTTTAATACAACAGACGGACACACTTTGAAATGTGTTATGTTTTCTTCATGTTCCTGTCTTCACTCCATGTTCTCAGATGCGGCTGGTGAGGACCACCTACGGGCAGGTAAACTCAACCTTGTGGACCTGGCAGGCAGCGAGCGGCAGTCTAAAACCGGTGCCACTGGCGAGCGGCTCCGAGAGGCCACCAAGATCAACCTGTCCCTCTCGGCTCTGGGCAACGTCATCTCTGCCCTGGTGGACGGGCGCTCCAAATACATCCCCTACCGGGACTCCAAGTTGACCCGGCTGCTGCAGGACTCCCTGGGGGGGAACACGCGCACCCTGATGGTCGCCTGTCTCTCGCCTGCAGACAACAACTACGAGGAGAGCTTGAGCACACTACGCTACGCCAACCGGGCCAAGAGCATCCAGAACAGGCCTCGTATCAACGAGGACCCCAAGGACGCTCTGCTCCGAGAGTACCAGGAGGAGATCAAGAACTTGCGCGCCCTCATCTCTGGCCAGCTGGGCGCTGCCCACTTTTCGTGTGAGTGTCATATAGGTGCAAGGCTTACCACTTCATATTAGGGAAACAGTATTTCAAAATCACATATGTAGATTTTGGGAGAGTGATGCTTAAATTGCATTTGCTGATTTGTTAAAGTTGATTTATTACCTGTCTTTCTAAAAACCTGCTATTTATTATTTATTTTTTTCATCATGTGTATGTAGCTCTGCTGGCTGGTCAGTTGTCTGAGGCTTCCCCTGCTGTCCTGTCAAGGCCACAGTCCAGCACCACAGAGGCAGAGAAGGAGAAGATTAAAGAGGTAGCTACAGGCCATTCCTAAACCAGTAAACCACTTCACATCACTACATACACACCTTCAAAACAGATTATTTATAAGCCTATATCCTGCCTTCTGTGCAGGAGTACGAGGAGAAGCTGGCCAGGTTGCAGGCTGAGTACAATGCAGAGCAGGAATCCAAGGCCAAGCTCCAGGAGGACATTGCCGCCCTGCGCTGCTCCTATGAATCCAAGCTGTCTAATCTGGAGAATGCCAGAGCCAGCAGGGGGAGCTCTGTCCCAAGGAACGGTAACAAAAACATCTGTCCATACTGTAAACTGAATATTTGGGTCCAGGAGACAAAGAACCATACATTATTATTAAGTACGTTTTTAAAAAATGTTCAATGTTCAATGTACTTGCAGTTGTAGTCTAAATCATTTTGAATGTTATACATCATTAAAAAATATACAACCAGTAATGTTTTTAAAAAATGAGTGTCCACAGTGCTAAAACTTTTTTGTCTCAAGATGAGATTTGAAAACAACACTCATCTGAAAAACTACAGCATACTTATATGGTCCTTCATCTAAAGAATTCTAAGCCAATGTCCTATCTTGATAAGACGTAATGTATAAACAACGTATCTACTGACGCTGCGTTTTTGTGACGTATGAAGTCTTCCCGTTGTGTTGCTTCCTAATGTCAGAGAGCTCCAGTTGTATAACCCAGGTCCACGAGATAGAGCTCTGCCTCAACACTGATCCCTCGTGCCATAGCACTGCTGAAGAACCATCCCTGACCAAGGTACTGTGAGATATCCACCATTTTAGAAATTGGGACAGATACTTAAAATGATTGCTGGCATGTAAGTAAAACTGCCTGTGGATTATTAGAAACATATTGGATAATATACTTAGTTGTGTTTTTTTAAATATTGAGCAAAGATCGTCAGGTGAAAATGGATAGTGTTTTTCACGTAAGCTTTCTCCTCATGTCGGTGAGCCAGCCCCTGGTAACTTGTGCAGTGGTCGGTGTCCAAAGAGGGCCAGAGGGAGAAGGGCACAGAGACTCACCTGCCATCCCCACACCAGGGCCTCTGGACCAGGAACGTGTCCTGGAGAGGTATGTGGGCTTAAGTGATAAACCTGTACACACATTTATGTACACACTCTGCCGCTGTCTTAGATGTCATATGCACACAGTACTCGTGATCCTTACCTTCATCGGTGCTTGTACGATATAGACTCCTTCCTTTATTATGTCCCACCACCATGGTACGTGGTGATTAGATGATTAGATTAGATTTTGGAACACCTTGCTGCATAAATGTGCATAGTAATTGACTCTGTAGATAAAGTTCCTATTAATACAGCCCATGTGTTATGTGAAGACAAGTATGTTGACATAGAAATATTTGTTAATTAATGCATTAATTAAGGTAATTAATGCATGAATGACCTCATTAGCACAGCTGGTTATGTTTAATATATCATGGTAATTATGGAGGGACATTAGGCAGCTCAAATGCCTCTTGCTGTCAAATAGTTTGATGTGTTTATCCTACTTGCATCCTGTCCAGGGAGTGTTCCTGTTCATCAAGCTGCTTTATTTCTTTGCTGTCCATCTGCTCCTCAGGCTGCAGCAGCTGGAGCAGGAGGTGGTAGGAGGGGAGCAGGCCAGGAACAAGGAGTTGCAACAGAGACACCGGCAGAGGAAGACCCTGGCTGACCAGAGAAAGGTCCAACTCATCCACGCCCTGTCAGAGAACAGCGAGGAGAGTGAGAATGTGCTGCTGAACGTCTACGACTCCATCCAGGAAGAGGTCCACGCCAAAAGCCAAGTGCTGGCCAAGATCCAGGGCAAGGTGGGGCACAGTGGCATTAACAGGTTCTGTGGGATATATCAAAGGCTTGGAGCGATGTACAAAAATGAATCTGGGCATTAACAAGAAGGGAATACTGCATGTATTTTGGGTCTTCTGTAAACCCTTCTTCGTTGATATAATTGTTAAACTCTAGGACATTTTCACTGCTCTTTGACAACATTTGATTATCGAGTCTAGAATGTCACTGTTAAAGTAATAAGAGCAGTACCTACAGAAACCCAAACTTCATCAACAGAAAAGCCAAGGAAAAAGACATCACACTGTTTGATTGCCTAGTGGTGTCTGGGAAGTGCTGTGCAAAAACACCACAGCAATGACTGCTTAGCACCAAAGATGGTGGCAAAAAAACAAAACAGAACAAAACTCAGATCTTGCAGATTCCCACTTTAACTGACACTGGATCATGTGAAATTAAAAGTGCAGAAACTCTTTGCAGTTTGAAATTGACATGAACTCGAGAGTGTCTGAGCACTAATTCTGAATCGTATCTTGTGGCGTTCAACCTGTCCTGTAAAACCACATCAATCTCATGTGACAGCTGAAAGCAGCCAAGCTGGAGATCCGTGACCTGCAGGCAGAGTTTGAGGTGGAGAGGAACGACTACCTGGCGACCATCCGCCGGCTCGAGAGGGAGGGCCAGCTGCTGCACAGCCTGCTGGAGCGCATGGCACCCCTGGTGCGCCGTGACTGCAACTACAGCAACCTGGACCGCCTGAGGAAAGAAGCCACCTGGGATGAGGACAGTGCCGCCTGGAGGCTGCCTGATGTGGTGGTGCAGAAAACGTCACTGCCTTCAGGTGAGACGTGAGGGGGCAAATAGAAAGTAGACTTAATAAAAGCGTATCTATCCTGAGTTTTTGTCATGATGTAGCTAGTGAGGCCATAACTATTGTGTGTGTATTGCAGATCCTGTCTTTTACGCATTTTGTCCCTCTCTCTCTCTTAGCCGTGGCTCCCCTCGCTCCAAGACTTTCAGCACGCAGAGGCTCAGCTGCTGATACTGGAGAGGCATTTATGGTGTGTGGGCGCATGTGTGCATCTATCCATGCGTCATCTCTCAAAATACCTCTACACATACACTGATATGGATCCTTACTCCTGTCTGTTTTTAGCAGGTGGAAGAGGACAGGTACAAGGAGATGCTGGACCGTAGTGACAGTGAGAATATCGCCAGTAGCTACTTCAAGTCGAGGAGAGCCAGCAAGCTACTGGGAGGTGAAACCACCAAGGGACTCGGTAAGACCAGGACCTACAGACTCCTCCTGGCCCAGGACAATGAATGTGTATGAATGAATAATGGTTTCTGTAAGAGCCTTGAGCATCACACTGTGATGGAAAGGCGCGATATAAATCCAATCCATTATTATTATTATTATTACATTTCAGCATTTTCCACCCTGGTCTTATTCAACTGATGGGGCTCTTCTCCCGCAGCCATCCACTCTCCTCCTCTGGTCAACGGGACGGCCCACCTAACTGTGAGCGGCTCCAACATGAACCAGCCTGTCAGCTCAGAGTGCGTCCTGCCACGCCCCTTCCGCCTGGAATCGTTGGGCATCCCAATGTCCAATGGCAAGGTGAAGCGGAAGAAAAGCAAATCTCACATCCTTTATGAAGGGAATTGAGAGGATTGGGAGTTCTGATATTCTGCCTACTCATATAGCTGCCACTTTCTCATCTCTTTCACTTTAAAGACTTTATATGCTGTGATTGTATAAATGATGAACTTGAATTTTTGATAACCACTGCACGCAATATATACAGTAGGCACTTTTCATGGACATCATGAGTCCAGTTGTGTAATGTGTTTTTAAATCACATTTTGAATGTTAGTTTTGAACATAATGCTACCTGTGGTACAACCTATTGCCACCCTGTAATGCTTGCACAATGCTTCTAATTTTGTGATGCATACTTAATTGTGTGACTCTTGAGTCCAAACAAAACAATGTACTATTTCATTTCTAATGTTTTTTGCTGCTGCTGTAGATTAACTGCAAGTGTTAACATATTACATTTCAGCATCTCCTGCTGCATTTACATCTCTGCATCTGCTGCTGATTAGATGAAATGTATCCAGTTAATGGCAGTTTCATTGACTTCATAAATGGGCATTTAAACTTGGCTTGTTTAGAGTTTTATGAGCGGCACCTTTCCAGCAAAGAAATAAGATCTCAGCCAACATGTCAGACCAGTTTTGCATCAGATGGAGGACTCTACTGTCACCCAGGGGGCAGGGGGACTGTTGTCATGGCAGCAGAGTGTTAACAGGTAGTGATGACATGTCACGCATGACCTTGGGGTCTTATTTCCTGTTTGACGTGACTGTGTGTTTAGCCTTCATATAATCTGGAACCAAGGTAAGCATGGTGTGACCTTATGTGAGCACCATTGAGCTGAGAGATCTAAACAGAAACAGCAGAGCAGAGGCCTCATTTATAAAAAAAGTTCTTAAGCATAAGTTTATGCTTGAGCCAAATAAAAGACACATTTGTGATTCATGAAAATGTATTTTGATGTCTAAATTAAGGGGCTGCATATATTTTTGTCAGATTTTCTGTGATACATCAAAAGCTTACGGATAATGATGTATATAGCTATAGATTTTCATTTGTTTTGTGTTTTTTTTTTTACCAATTATTTGAAATAATCCCACTATGGAGTCTAGATCTCTACACTAGGCCCCAGGTCTGAACAGTAGCCGAGCAGTGAGGTTGGAGGAGAGATACAGCAGATGCATGAAATGTACTCTGCTACGTAAAAATGATCTTTTTCTTCAACACAGCTACAATTCCAAAGTGTACTTTGCATCTGTATGTGTAGTGATAAACGGATCAACTCAATCCTTCCTTTAGCTCGCTTCTCTGTCTGTGTATCATGTTTCTAATTTGGGCCTTGGCCTGATTTCTCCATCCATTGTTTAATATTACTTGACCGGCAGAGAGCCGTGTCGGTTTCAAAATGTGACACCCTTTATTCGCACAGCCCTCTGCTCAGACATAGATACTGGCCCATTATACACGCCCCTTACCTCACAGGGATAACACTAATAGTCTCATGCAGTAATCAACCACACACAAGGGGTTCAAGACTATTACATAAGCAAATACCTAGCCATTCAAATTATTCAGTTGGAGGAATGAGAACTCTTGCATGCATTGGACATCAAGAAAGCAACAAGGGAAGGAAAGGTCTGTTAAGTAAGGCAGGTTCACATGGAGGTAGGGCTCAAGATAATCGGATAACGCAAGGACAGCTGAGTAGGCTTTCTCATTGCCCGAGAGGCATGTAAGATGAGTAGTATGACTGATAGTCATTCTGTAAGTGAAGTGCTGGATGAAGGAAAGAGGTAAAGCCACTGTGCAGGTTTACAGGGATGAAGGTTTGACTGAATTAAAATCTCTTTGCCTCTTTGTTCCAGACTAATTCTGTGACTGGTGTGTGAGAGCTAAGGGGGGAAATAAACAAGGATGTTATTCAACAGAAAAGCTGGAAGGCTCAGTCTGAAAAAGCACACTACTGAGAGCTGAAGTTAACCACAATAAGGCAAATAGTCTACATGGATGAGATCACATTTCCTAGTGGTTTCACTTCAGGAACTAAGCTGCATAATTCTAAACATTGGCTGTATTTTATCACTTGCACAGAAAAAACATGGATATTCGGCATTGATGTAGGGTGTAACATGTAAAATTGCACGAAGATAAGGATTTACTTGTAAACACCTTTTTTTAAATTTTTGCTGATATTTAAGGAAATTAATAAGAGTAGGTAAAAATAATGACAACAGTTTTTTTTCCATTCTGGGTGAACATCTCCAGTGTTTAGATAATGAAGGCAGTTACATGAAAGCAGTTCATCACACATCTATGAACCCATCTAAACAATAAATATAAAATAATAGTAAAAACAATATGGTGAGCTATTATTGCATCAGCGTTGATTGGGAAGTGTACTCAAATACCTAGCAAAGTTTATAAAACACTGGAAAAAAACAAATGACAGAAAAAAAGAAAAGAAAAAAAACACCAAAATATAATTTCACTATAAAATCTAGCAAAGCTGCAGAAATTGGTTTGCTGCATATGTTATACTTTTATATCTACATTACGATTAATTATCCCCAATCCCAAAATTAGCATCCCCCTCCCATTAAAACCATTATAGAAAGGAATGCTCTCTACAATCCACTTATAGGCACATCTGTGAATTGTGCAATGACCAGAAATGTAAATCGCCTGTTGATTTGGGTTGATTATTCCTTTAAGTAAAAGTACAATAAAGCAACATGTTATGTACAGAACAGTGAGATGGGAACATGTCTATGACTGATGGAAAGTCATTGTGTTCAGGGCTCACTGGAGTTTAAGGACAACACCACCATTTTGACATGTGTTTTGTGTTTTTATTGCCTCAATTAGAGTACATACCAATGCCTGTTCAACATATTTTTCCATTGTTGATGTATTTCCCCAATTTCTCACAGGCATAAACTTCTAGTGTATGCAAAAACCCACTAACTCACCAAATCTGAAGAAGCAGAAGTGGAGGCCATTCCTTGATGTTTTTAACAGCTTAATTTATATTTATATGCGCTATCCTTCTTATTCATAGTATTCCCATGATGTCACATGCATTTCCTACCAATATGGTGGTTTACCATATACACAGCTCATTGGCTGTGGCTGTCATTTGATTATAATCACCTGTTAACTTATTACAATCACCTGTTATTTTCCTGCCAAGATGGCCGTGTGGTTCAGAATACTATGAATACTGTATCATCACAGGCTGATTTGGTGTCCCTTGGACTTTTGTGTCATACAGAACTGAAAATGTATTATAGCCAACACAAAGTGACACTTAGATTAGATGACACTAGATTAGCATACTATTTTCATCAAATATGTAGAGTATTATGGGTTTTTGAAGTGTTTAAGGTGCATTTTCAGATACTTGCAAAGACTATTGCAGAACAACAGTTAGAAAGTTAAGACCAACACTGGATTCACATGTTGAAAGTGGTGGTATTGCCCTTTAAATTCTTCTTCTTTGGTTGGTGCCAAAAGTGCCAAGTGCCAAGTTCCCACTTAATGCTCTAACGCTCTTTAAGCTGATGGAACTCTTAAGTCTCTACTCACTTTAAGCAGGCAGACATCCACTTCTGCTGTTTACCCGTTTTAGTCTTTCAGCAGCCCCAGCTTTCTGAGTGCTTCTTTCCGATCCGCTCCCATCCCAGGCACCATCATCACACTGTACGCCACGGTGGTTGAAGGTCTGTGGGGTACAGGTTGGGCTGCACTGGTGGTTTTCACTGGCTCTGGTGCCTTGGTGCGTACTGGTTCAGGACAGTATCCACCATTTCTGTGACTGCCCAAGGTAGCAGAGCGAGGTTGTGGGGTGGGTTGACAGGGTACTTGGCTCCCAAGACCCACTCCTGAGCGTTCCATAGTTACCGCTTTTACTCCATTGGGTTGGGAGGGATGTGAGAGGGATGCAGACTGTTGTTGCTCACGCCTGGAGTAGTGGTGGAAGCTGGCACTGCTCTGCACAGGCTTGTTCTTCGGCTCGGTGGGCACTTGAGAATAAGAGAAGGACGGGCTTCTTGGTGGGTAAGCATGAGATGGATCTCTTACAAATCTGTTAGGAGTTAGGTCCCAAGAGGAGTGAGATTTAGGGGGTGACAGTGGGGCTATTGCCTCATTTTCTGGCTCTTTGTCTTTCAAGAGGCCAAGCTTCTGCAAAGCTTCCAGTCTTACCTTCTGGGGATCTGTCATGCGCCTGCCACTGGATGAAGAGTCTGGGGTTGGGGATGCTGTTTCATTTTGGGTCTTAACAGGTATATTGGCAGGAATTGTTTTGGGTTTGGGGGCCACAACTGGAGGACTAGTCTTAGGCCTACGGGGCTCCTGCGTAGAAACCTCTGAAAGGGATCTGGACAGGTTTCCATGGTTTGGGTGAATGCCTACCGTTGTGGCAGGAGGGTGATTTGCCAAGTCTATAGTATGGTCAATTGTGGGACATAAAGGGGACTTCTTCGTGGACGCACTCCTCCGCAGATGGATAAGGGCCTCATAGGACAGAGGTCCTCTAGGTGAAGGACCTTCAGCTGTCCGAACTGACCGGTCCTTGTGTTTGGCGGGAGGAGGTATCACCACAACATTGACCTCTGAAGGTACTTGGGGAGCGCCATGTTGTTGTTTGTGTTGGGGGCCGCGTTTGTTGCTTGAAGTAGTGGACTGGGGCTTTGGGTGGACGTTCTTCTTGTCTGGAGGAAAGCCTGGCTTAGCATTGGACACCAAACAAGGAGAGCTGTTCGCCACAACAAGAGGTGTTGGAACCAGGTAGCTTTGCATGGCTTTGTGGTCTTTAAAATTTTCATTGATAGGTTCCTTAGAGGCGTGTTTCGGTGAACCTGAAAAACACACATACACGAACACACACAAACACGTCATTAGAAATACAATGTATCTCTCCTCTAACTGTTTCATTGACTACTGTATAGCTATTTCTGCATCCCGCCCCAGAGATTAACTCACTGTTGAGCTTGCTGTTGCTCATGGAGGCTGACAGGTCCGCCTTTTTGGTAGCGAGGTTGCCAGGAACGGGCAGTTGGTCAGGTTCATCATTGGACAGTCCACTATCCTCCTCAGTGTCCAAAGACTCAATAGTCTCCTCCAAAAACATGAGACAGGCCTTCTCTTCAGCAGACAGGTGCTCTAGGCTATCATCACTCTGTAATACATAATAGCAGGGCTTTCCTCAAAAAAACTCAACTTTTGAAGTGTTTCATTCCAAAATGAGATACCTACCATCTGAAAAAGGTGACACCTACTCTTAGAAACAAATCGCACAAATTATGGTACTTTTATAGTAAAGTATGCAAGTTAAGTCCTTAGTTAACAAAATGATAATTTTTTTACAGACTGTATCCTCTATATTTTGGAGATATTGAATGATGAACTATGTTTAAGCATTCTGGAAATAAACCCTTCACTTCTAAATATAAGCAAAACTATGAAACCAGACAGATCGCTTGGTTCTCATCTATTTTGGTGCATACAGCATACCACGATTTACCTGTCGATTGATGTCACAGATTACATGTTTTTGTCATCATATCTCATGTTGTTTTGTATGCATGTGTGGTAGTTGAATTACCAAGATGCCCACACACAGGAGGGTAAGCCCCATTAACTTACAAAGCCAGAATTAGCACTGACAACGCTGTCACAGCTGCCAGCACTGTCCATGCCAGTCATCGTCTCCAATCCAATGCCACCTGGCCACGTATCACTTTTGGGCATCTTAGTGCCCTGATAATCCAAGGTCAGATCCTCTCTCAATCTGTAAAAAGAGGGTTAAAAGCTGAGTTAAAGTTACGATTCACGTTGTGCTAATAAAGTTAGGCACAGAGGGAAAACACTCAAAATACAACAGAACATTCAAAAGTAGTTTCTATTTAAGAGCTGCGTAGTCTTTAGATGGACAATTCATTATTAAATCATTAAGATATTTTCTACATCTCTAAATTGCTCAGTCTCTCACACAGACCTGTCTAAACCTCATCTAATCGACATCCCCCTGTATAACCCTGTGGTGTGTTTCACATGTGAGTGGATGGCCCGGCTCGTAGAGAACGGCAGGGTATCATGGCTTAGTGTGTTTCTGAGAGATATCTAACTAGTCCTCCTACTGCATGTGACTCAGATTACAGCACATGCCACTCCTAATCTTCGTCAACAGGATCAGTTTCAGAATGAGTGGAAGACAGCACCAATGATCCCCCTAAAGCTATATGATATCCAGTGTAACCATGTTGTCTTACTGTAACAGTCTTGTATTAGAAAATTGGGAAATTGGGTACAATGGGAAAGGCAGAAACTAAAGGACAGATGGACATGTAGTGCAATGGGTAGAGCATGGCACTAATAATACCAGGGTCAGGGATTTGATTCCTCCTGGGGCCACCCATGCTAAAATGTACGCACCCTAGGCACTTTGGATAAAAGCATCCTCCTAATGGTGCACATGCTGTGGCAAATACAGAATGAAGGAGCAGTTGTTTAGCAGCCCAAGCTATTCAAGTGTGAGATTTAGAAAGCTTCTCGTGTTAATCTCCACGACTACCAGAACAAACAAACGGAAGAGTATTAATGAACTTTACTATTCAACTGGAATTGTGGAAATAGAGCTGGGAGTATAGTATAAAGGAATCCCCTGTCTGATCCTAGTGAAAAGAAATGCACATTTGGAATAGTTTCAGCACCTGAGAGGGAGGGGGGGTTGCTAGATAGGTCAAGGAAGGCACAATAGCACTCCTGTTCACTGTTCATGCTTTGTCATGTCATCCCCATCCCTGTAAAACTTTAAAGCCCCTATCCCCAGGCAAATATGTAAAAGTCCCCAATCTGTCCTGCTGCAATGCATGTGAGGTGTAAATTTGAATAGCCACAAAGTTCGAGATAACGTTTATTGTTTTTTAGCCTGACACAATCTGGGTTGATCTCATGCAAATACGAGAGCAGCGGCTGTAGCCTGGAGATGATGGCAAATACTCTGCGGCATCGGTAGTAGTATTTTAAGTTCTAGAGCGAGTGATTTTGAGACGTTATTCGTTTAGGTTATCACTCCGGTGTCATCGATTGTATGTGTTACTCTGTTGTTACGCATGGTGTTTCAGTGACTTGGTGTTGTTTCCTTAGGATAACAAGACCCCAGACTGGAGTTAGGCATTAACCACTGTAGACTGTTCCTTATGAAAGAAAGAAAAAGTGGGCCCAAACAGGAAAAAACAACATATCATAAATGCCTTATCATAAAGCAATCTCCATATATATACGCCTATCAACACAGTGGCAACCAGGGTGAGCTTAGATGTCACATAACAGTGTGATTCCCCTATCACAGCTTGATTAGGGGGCAATAACTTTCATTTTAAACTCTCCCAACAAGACTAATCTCTGGTCCAATAACACAGTGGCAGTTTTGTGTTGATTATGGCTATAAAGGAAGAACTTCCCAGGTTTTATTATCCTTACTGCATATGAGGTGAATTATGCAACAATGTAAAATCATTACTTTTCAGTAAGTTTACTTTAACCTTCGTTATATTCAATCTGGCTTTCATTATATGCTCAGAGGGCTCATGTTTTTGACTCTTTGTATCTTACATTATCTGTCCCAGATTATATGGTCTCTACAAAATACGGTATAGACCTACAAACATTCAACTTGAAAAGAAAAGTATTTTAGGCTACGTTAATCTTTTTCCAACAGAGGTGAACTGAAACGTTAGTACATGCAAATAATATGACTTGCAGAGGCTGATAAAACGTTAAAAAAATTATCATGATGGCTAATCATTATTCTGCATACATAAATAACATAATCACTATATCTTTACTGTTAAAAAAGATCTGCTTTTGCTAGATTTTAAATTTAGGCTACTCTAAGTAAGGAATAAAGGGAGTTAGGATATCAACTAAGTGACCATTAGCAGTGATGTGGTGGTAAATAACAATCCGGGTGATCCAGTCTGAGATCATCATGAGGCAAACAGCCACCAATAGAAACAAAGTTATATTTTCCACACACAAAAACTACAAAAAACATGACTTTGTGTCTGTTTCCTTGCCGTATCCTCACATACCGTACACCAGGTTGATACCACTTTACTTGATGTAGGCCTATGTTATAAATTAACCTCATACATATTCACGTCAGACGGAAAACATGGGTAAACAATATTCCGCAAATAAACAGGTGGGGAAACGGACTTTAGGTGGGTTTACCTGACTACAAGGGTAACGTTTTGACTGAAAATGGCATTAGTAGACTACATACCTGTGTGAATCTCTCTCCGTGGTCGTCCACCTCCTCTTCTCGTGTCAAGCGAATACACGGTGACGCTGCTCTGTGACACCTGCATAACGGACTTTGTGCCTTAAGCTTTTAGCCAATCGGAGACGAGTATTAAGACGCGCGAGGCCTCACCCTCAGAGCCACCTAGCCGTTTAAAAAATCTTCTACTCAGTGGCTCTGCTAAGGTAAGCAGGCAGTTTGGCTCGTTACTCAAAAAAGTAATGCTTTAGTCGTAATGTAAACACCTTACTTATTACTCTCTGGGAGGAGTAATCTCCCCCCCCTCCCCTAACAAATAAAAATGGCGGTTGCATCGTGTCCTCTTACCATGTAAAATCCGGGGGAATACAGTTTTTGAATAATTCATCTTAGGTTCTTCACGTTATAGCGGTCTGCAGTGATGGACTTTGTTAAACCTGTTCAAAAATATACCATTGTCACTCAACACACACACAACTGCAAAACATATAAGCTGCCGCAACTCTTTCATTTTTTCTTACCCTTAACAATATTGACCTTTTATTCATGCATGCTTTCTTTACAATGGCTTTGGTACTAAGGTTGGGCACTGTTACAGTGAACAAGCCTTAGATCCTATTATGAAAGGGTAAATGTTCCTTAAAATAACATGTAGGCCTAGTGTAATCCCACTGCAATGGCACGGGATCAGTCTTGTTCAGGTGACTGGGATTTATTTGAAGAGATCCTGGATTGTCACGAATAGTTATACATCATTGGTTGTAAAGAGCAAACTAGAACAGAATTGTAGGAAAATCACTACAGATATGAAACATTAAATGTGAATATAAGGGTTAAACTGAAACCTTGGAAATGGTTGAGACAAAACCACATATATCAAGTAAATCCAGTTATTCTGTAGTGCTTTGTGTGCAACATTCATTGTTTGTGTCCTTGAAAATTCATGAGAACTTGGGAAAAATAAATGTCCTACAGGAGTCACACCACTCACAGGAACCTTGCCCTAGACCCATGATCATGTGGGCTTCAGAAACCACTGATCCAGCAAATATAGTGGGCAATACAAAACACAACAAAGCCATATAGTTTTATAGTTGCACTTTTATGCAAGCTGAGTAATGCATAATCTATTTTTTGCTTTGCCTTTCCTTAATTCCGTACACCCTCTCTCCTCTTAACCAATGAGAAATAATGACAGTAAGCCCTGATCACCTCCTCCACTGTCAAAGTTAAACTCGTTTTTTTGGCAACAATTGAGCACCAATATTGCCAGTGCAGACATATTTTAAAGACCGACAGAGCTGAGAAAATTTGTAATATACTAGTTTTGCACTATTTTCTAAATTAGTGTAGGATCATGGCTCAGTGGTATGAGCCTGTCCTATTGCATTTGACAAGGGAGCAAGGTGAAACAATAACAGGCTAATGGCCTCCTCCAACTAACTTATATTTTAGCTCAAGTCTAACATAATTCAAGTGCATGCTCAATCCTTATGGCAGTGTATATCAAAGGACTAAGCAATGAGATGATGCCTGACTTCAGTTGAAAATGTGAGGACATGCCACTAATCGTGGGAAACATTGTACAGTACAACAGAGTGGCAGTTTTCTTCTGATGACATGCACCACATAGTAGGCTACACCAACATGGGCAAATTACATTTGCTCACAGTTCTCCAACACCACATCTAGAGTTCGTATTGGCCTGCAAATATGAGAGGGAAAATGAACAAGCATGTAATTTGTGATAAACTGCGACCAGCTTGGTGCTAAATTAACTCATTCTGGATTAGAACCAAGCTTAACTCAAAGTGAGCAGGGGCCAGGCTCATAGAGTCTTTATAGCTGTGTAACGGCACATGCGCAGTAAAAAACATTTTTTATATTTCGGACCGACTGACATACTGGTTGCAGCTAAAAACACTTGAAAAAGGTAAAAAGTGAATGTTTCTAAGCAAAGCACATAATGTGTGGACAGTAGCCTACCTTGGGCCTCATTTATAAATGTTGCGAATGCACAAACCGGGGCTTGAAAGATGCGTACGCTGGGATTTATAAAAAGAGAAATGGCAACTCCAATGGCAAAGCAGTGAAATAGTGTTCTAATGACACTTTAAATCAATTATTGATGCTCCATATTAAATTAGACTTCTAATAATAATATCCCAGAGGAACATCCAGGCCTTAATCATTTAGGCTATTTGTTGCTTTAGTCTAAACGCCATCTAGTTAACCCAAAAGCATCTCCCTATTGCAGAGAACTTTCATTATGGGCTCATACGTTGTGTCCCAATTAAGTGCTACAAATTCAAGGTGTTAAGCAATTGGACTTAACGTCACAAGTTTGTAAAAGGGCTTGCAATGATGGTGCGTAATGATGTGTTATGGCTGCTTTCATGGCGCACTGGAGACGCTCTGGCTGGGCGTACAGACATCTTCAGCTACCTCTTCACCACCAGTCTGATACCCCAAGTCAGAAAATGAGAATAAAATACTTACGGTAAGTCTGCTCTTAAGTCTGTTATGTGTGTTATTACTCCAATAAAATGAGTGTGAATTGTTGAATGCGTGGTTAGGTTCACTCTTCCAAAAAACAAAAGGCATATTTAGGATATCTGGATCCCCCGCAGCAGCCTCACTTTCCTCTAATGCCGTGTCGGTGTCACCCTCTTTTTCTGGCATAATGCCACTAAATAGGGTTTCCCATTATTGAGGTGAGACGCTCGTCAAGGGGAGGGAGCTCCGGTGTCCCCTTGACCCCGCTGACACGCTTCTTGGCATGTAACTAATAAAAGATCAAACCTCCATCTGTATCTCTGTCTGTCTGTTTCCGTTTTCCTCGGACACCGTCGGCCCGACAGCATTGTGATTTGGCACAGGTACCGGGTGGGGTCCCGCGCAGACGGCGACAGGGCTAAAAATGGGCATTGGGACTAGTCAACCTTTATATTGGACCATTTCTTTTTTTTATATAAACATCGAACAAAAAGTTTGGAAATTTGTGTTTGGTAGATTATTTCTCTGTTGTAACAATGCTTCTTGGCAGTACATTTTATACCGTTGGAAAGCCTGTTTATTTCCCTTTTAAATGGTGCCCCATTTGTGAGGAACATGCATTTGTGGGATGAGCAGCACAGCTGAGTATGTGGGTTGCACCCATGAAAAATTTGCCAAATCTTCTCAGCTTATTCTGCTGTTGCTATTGACTCTTGTTTAGTGTTGTTTGGTGGATTGGATGATTGAAGTATATCAGTAACAAGGAAGAAACAAGACATATTGGCAATTTTACAATTTATTCATTTAACAGTCAGGAGCCTCAGTAGCGTGTGGAGGAACCATACACAGCCACAACAGCCTGGCACCTCCTCCTCATGCTGGTCACCAGCGTGGTCACACACTGCTGTGGGATGGCATTCCACTCCTCAACCAGGATTTGCCGCAAGTCAGCCAACGTGGTTGTGTTGGTCACTCTAGCACGAACAGCACGCCCAAGCTGAT
>OMLI01087838.1:0-16246 GCA_900302605.1 Rondeletia loricata
TTGTCAGTTGGTACGGGTCACTTACCCTCAAAAGTAGAAACAGATTGCAGGATATTACCAAAGTGTGCAGCAAAATTGCAGGCACGACCTTGAATGACCTTTCTCATCTGTACAAGGTTAGGACTTTGAAGAAGGCCCAGTCAGTCCTGGCTGATCCTAGCCGCCCCCCGTCCAAGGAGTTCAAGCTGCTTCCGTCTGGCCGCAGATATAATCTGCCAAGATGCAGGACCAACAGACTTAAGAACTCATTTGTTCCTGCTGCCATTGGCCTTTTAAATAACTCAATGTGATTTTTATACTGTACGTGTTGTCTATTTATTATTGTTTGTCTGATGGTTATGTGGTCACTGCTGGCTGTAAAACAAATGGCCCCTCGGGGATAATAAAGATAACCTTGAACCTTGAAACTGTGACTAAGAGCTGCCTGTCACCCATTCCTGTTCTGTGAGTGTGTGTCCGTGTGTACGCATGTGTGCTGATGTGTTAAGCGAATGTGTTTCTCTGTCTTTACAGGCACATGTCTTGGTTGAGGGCACGGAGAGAAGCTGTTAGGACAGGGGAATAGCACTTGCATGTAGGATCTGACAAAACATTTCAAAGGCAGCTCCCTTGCTGGGATGTTATCAGTGCACTTCTCTTTCTTTGTATCACTTCAGCAAACCTTGCTAAAAACTAAAATCGTCCATTGCCGATTGCTGTCGCTAGTGTTTTAGTTCGAAGGTACGACGTTTTTGTCAAAAGACTAGGCGTGTGTGTTTGCTTCTTTGTGTTGTAGTCATTGCCAAAGCTATTACAGTCCTCTGGCTGTTTGGGATGTGCTGCTCTTTTGTCACCAAGGAATAAGAAAACACTGTGAAGTTTCCCCATGAATCTGCCGGAGGCAACACTTTTAAATGTGAGTGGAAAGGTGTGTGCTTCTCGCCCTCCCCGGTGATCTGAGACACCTTATCTGTCACTAAATTCTGTGAAATGGTGAAATCGGATGTGGCAAAAACGATTCCCTCTGGAAACATACTGCAGAAGATGGGTCAGTTTTAAGATTTACGTAGGGCATTGTTAAAGCATTATTATCCATTTCCATATTAAGGCCTATTTGAGAATGAAGTAAATAAAATGACAGACTGGTGCAATGACCTGCACTTAAAAAATTATGAAAAGAGGAGCTGTCCAATGGCTGTCTGGGGCTTACATGTGTATGCTAGATGGAAAAAAGGAACAAAAAGACAGGGTTGGTTAGCGGTATAGTGAAAATACAAAGCATGACTTGAAAGCTTATCTGCTGCTCGAAAAGTGGATAGTACATGATTATATATATTATATATATATAATATTATTTCTTGCTGTGAAATCTAAAACCTAGTCATCGTTTTTTACCTTTAAAACACGCAGAAAGCAAGTGTTATTGTCTTTGCAGGGTAGTAGTAGAATGCAGAACTTCCCAATTAGCCTTCTCAGACCAGGATAATGATAATCAAACGGCCCCCGTTTCTTTTCTTCCCAGTCCGATGATCTCGTACCGTCCCCGATGCTCTGCTAGCTCAAGCTGTCCAGCATTAGACAGGAAGAGAGAGAAATGTGCCTCGCTGATTGATTTGCAGTGTATGTCTGTTGATCAAACCTAATACAATTGCAATGCCAGCTGTTGTTTATTCTGTCCAATAATCTGTGTCCCCCCTTCATTCCACAGAATTGTAAGTGTGGTACCTGTGTGTCGGGTTGGAGATGTATCCACTGCCTTTAGCATAGGTAATCCTTTACATGAAACCTGATTAACAGCACATGAAATGAAAGTGACAATGAAATGAAAAATTACATTTTCACCTTGTTAGGCAATTATTTGTCAAAATATACAACTTTGCTTTGCTTCCTGGAAAATAGCTGTTTAGTGATTACTTCATGGTATACCAGTAAGCATACATAAAAATTCCAAACCATCACCGATTTTTAACAACCCCCTTCCCTCCGATCAAATAAAATTGCCTTTCTCTCCCTAACGGATACTGCTATCCTATTGGTTTAAACCGTCGGGCGCTTTTGAATGATCCCTCCTTGCGTTTAGTCCCACCCCGACATCCTGTTTCAACTGGAAATACGTCAAATTACGGAAGCAAGATGCTCTCAAAATGACTTTAACACCTAAACATGAGCTTCAGAACAACACAGCACATGCGTGAATGAATACGAATCCTTGCATGTTAGCTTCCATGCAGTGTTCATGTAATACTTATGTTGTGACAAAGTGGAATGGTGTGTTAAACTACTAGATGGAAATTTCAAAATCATTGTCTTCCTGGCAGCTGCCATTCCCAACTGAAAAACCTGCCTTTGGGTAAAGGATAAAGCATGAGCACCATATGAAAACTGCCATAAGGCATGAGTCAGTATTCATACATATTCCATGTAGCTATTATGATGAGCATCCGTTGATCAGAATGTGTCATTAACCGGATTTCAAGAAAAGCATTGGTTCTTCATCTCTACAGAAATATGAACAAAATGTCAAATAAAGTGTCAAGAGGGAATTACTCCCAATTCTGTGCTTTGATATAAATCTTACCAACCCTGCAATAATGGGAGGTTATTAAAAGACACGGTATCTACCTCACTCCCTCTTGCCTTTGTCTCTTGGGATGCCGTGGTTTGACAAAGCGAGAGGACAGTAGGACGCAGGAGGGTGGCTGAGGGAACAGTCTGGTCTGGACTAACAGAGCAGCTGCTGGCCCTGGAGACCCGCTCAGTGCCCTCCGATGCAATGGATCAATTCCCCAGACTGATACTCTCTGAATCTGTCCTCAGCCTACAGTGTCTATCTCTAACCCCTCGAATCCCAGACAGAACGAGTCACTCAGAAAGGAAAATTACCTAGCTAAAAAAAGAAGAAACATGGAATTCCACTCTCTTGATTTAGAAAATAGGTAAACTGAAAGGTGACACCGAGCGTGCTGTTGGTAGTGATGCAAGTGGAATGTGAACCAGCGACTGGAGGGCAACTAGCATTACACAAGCTCTCCATCGCCTTTGAGTAAGGCACCGGATGTCAAGCTGTTCCAAGGTCACTGCACTATAGGCAGAGTGGATTTACACGCAAATGGACCATGAAGTACTATTATATTCTAATGTAGCATTCTTAGCATTAGACAATGAAGATGACACATGGCCAAATGCCGGCAAGGCCAATAAGCAATGCGGCAAACAGTATTCAGCATTTGACCAGACAAAGTGAGTACTCTAAATACTGCTTACAAATATTGTAATGCATCCCTCACGAGGACTGGAAGAGAACTGAGTGAGGGAAGTGTCGGTGTCACCCTGCAGCAGCGTAGGGGGACTCGGTGTGCCAGCTCATGCCAGGCAGAGGATTACTGCCACCGCTGCATACGCACACTAATTCACAGCTCAACGGCTCTCTGTTAGATTAAAATGCACTTTCTGTGTCATCGCGAGCCAGATTGCAAGGTTTTTTTATTTAATTTTTATATCAATTATTTTTCGCTGACCAAATCCTCTTCATATCCCCAATTTATGGCTGATGTTGTCGCTGCATTTTATGTTCCGTGTTGTTCTGAGAGATGATCCCAAGCCACCGGTGCATCAAAGACTGACAGGAGAGACTAAGGGAGGTGAACTGAATCAAGAGGGGTCAGCTTCTCGAACGGGGATGGGAGGTTTACTGTGTGTATTGCAAAGTGGATGCTGATACTGGGTGCAGGAGGTCGAGGATATGGAATTCTGAAATTCACGTTTACAGTAACAATTCTTTAAAAGCTATTTTAGTCTCGCCACTCGTTTACCTGTTTACCCAACGTTTTTTTGAACACACAGCCACACAGTAGTTAATTAAATACTTGATTTCATTATAGAACCACCCCCTAACTTGTTTAGCATTACATTAAGTAGAAAAGCGTGTCCTTCAGATTATCACTGCATCTGTACACATCATTATTTGGATTACATAAAACCCATCAAAAGATAAACACATAGTAAACTTATTATGCAAGTGAAACATCATTTGAGGCTTTAATCGCCTCGTTGCTGGTGTTTACGCCACTGTTTGCCGAACGGATCCGTTAGTGTGAGTGACAGGAAATATAAGCGAGTTGTAAATGCACAAACTGGTTGATGGACATGTTGTGGTCTCAGACACGATTTGAGCTCTGAACCTGTTTAAATTCAGTGCAGCCCAAACTGAGGCATTTGCTTTTCTACCATCATCTCTTGTGATACTGGGTTAGTGATGGATCTGACACAATGTATTTTCAAGTTGTCATGAGCCTTTCAGACAGTTTTATTGTCACTGTGCCACACAAATAAAAATAAATTGGTAAATGTATTATTATGGGGGTTTTTTCTGATAGGCTCTGGTTTTGGTCGTTTCATTTGTTAAAGCAGACAGTGCCTGCAGTACCACTCATGACCAACTGTATATGCATACATTGCGCTACATACAGTATAGGGCAGCGGCTCCTGAGGCGCCATCAGTGTTTCTCCACATTTTAGTGACATCTGAAATATTTGGGTTTAATGGAATTAATTTGACCGTCTAAATTTCAAATATATATTTTACTACAAACTTTTCACAGCCTCAAAATGCCAGTAAACCTCATGTTTAGCTGTCTTTGTGCATAGCAAGATGGATAAAATAAGATGCTGTGTGGCTTTGGCTGAAGTTAATCAAACAAAAGCCGAATGATGGAAAACAGAAAACGGAGGAAAATGCATTCACATTGCCTTAAATGAATAGTCTGTTAAAACTACGACTGTCTGTCTCTTGGTCATACCCAGCGACATTCCCCAGCAACCAGGTCTTCAATGAGAAAACTGCAATCAATGTCCGCCTGATGAGAGCAGAGGAGGTTGGTAACCGTGGCACAGCATTCTAAAACAAAATGGAGACGCTCATCAACACAGAGGCTTTCCCTATAAACAACATGGCTGCAGAAATGGCAGAACTACAGTAATTTGGACAGAATTTCCACTTCAGATTTGGATCGATGACAGACTGGCAGCATTTATCTGGGGCCCAGATTCTTAGTCAGAGCCTCCTGTCCTCCCCTGTGATTTTCTCCTCCCCTTCTCCCAGTTAATAATGCAGCACATTATTTCCCATGCAGATAGCCACAGAGCGTGAAATCAGTTTAAGAGCAGAGGAGTGTGAGAACATACTCAACTGGAGAGAAATGTGTGAATTTCAATATTTTCCTCATTTAATAAAGCATTCATGTGCTCTTTGATTTAATAAACATTGTGCAGGGAGGTGGGCGGAAGGCTCGAGGTAGAGGAAGGGGTGTGTCTCCCCCTCCTCTTTTGTTGAGGTTGTGGTAATGGAAAAGGAAATGGTTGGGAATTCACCCCGCTTCCGTCTGTGGCATAGATGCGAACAATACCGCTAATTTCTCCTCATTTTACCTCGATATAGAATAGAAAATAATTCAATAGCATAGAATAAGTAGGAAGTATAACAGGTATGAAAGAGAAAAGAAGAGAATAGATAGAATCTGTTTTTTTGTAAGCAGTACAACAAAAGTCATTGTTCCATATTCTTTACAGACAAGTTCAGCAAAGGTCCAGACAAGTTATCGGCATGCAGTGCAGTGACAGAATGAATAGGAGAACTGAAATGCAAGATATTGGAGGTGGGTTCAAACGTCAAGTCATTGAGATGTGCCCACAATAGGTACAGTACATTGACCATAAATAAATCACCTTGACAGGACAGTGTGATTTGTCAACATTAGAGCAGAACCAGGCAGTCAACCAGACAGGAGAACATCTTTGCTGAGTTTTTGAAATAAATCGTCTGGTACTGTGCGGTATGTGATCCTGTATTTATAATATAATATTTTTATGATATGAAAATGAACAGCTGAAGGGCATAACAGATAGTTTTTGTAACAATGAAAATGACCTAGATAGGACTTTTGCAGTCCAGGATTATTAGTAAAGCGACTCTGAAATGTGCGTTGTTAGAATAAATAATCTCTCTGTTTAATCCTCGGTTGTGTATCCCTTACATGAGTCGTAGGATTATAAATATAGCTTAGTATTATAAAGATTAATAGTATTAAAATATGTAAGTATTCTAAATAGTATTCTAAATATGACTTTGCTGACTAGTATGCTGACTTTAGTTAGCAATCCTCTCTCCAGCATCACTTAAATGCCAGAATTGTTATTTTCATCCTAATGTTTGAGTACCAAGGCTTTAGGGAAGTACTATCCAGGAAGTAGTATGCTAAACAGTCACCCATGATGCCTTGTGACAGTGAATGAGGGTGAACTTAACCAAACAGAAAACATTATATTAAATGTGCCAGAAAACAACTTTCTAATTTAATAGAACGGCAGACAAATAAGTGATCGTCTTGGCTCAGTTTCACCATCTGGGAAGTGCATTATCTCGCTAGCATTGCTGGACTGTTTACCAAGACTTTGTGGACCAAAATTACATTTTGGAGTGGATAACCCTGCGGCAGAGAGTGTTGTCAATACTTTACATGGAATGAACGGCTGGAGAACGATCAGTCCGCTTTGTTCTTCTCCTCCTCTGATTGGATTTTGAGCTCAGTCCTTGGTAGCTCCCCTCAGGATTTGGACTGTACTGAAATCTTTGTCGGCTCACATAAAGCACGACGGCGCTTTATGGTGCAAATGCTGAACTTTCTGTGTAGCCTGGGTAACAGTGCTTGCAATATAGTGCTGGCAATATAATGTCTTGAAGGCCTTCTCTGTTAGCAGGGTATTTAGTTGGCAATAGGCAGCAGCAGGTTACAACATTTTGATTTTCCAACTTCATTACAACAGAGCCGCAACAATGTAGGGGCTTTAATATTACTGCTTTTAATGATTATTTCATGACTGTGTGACATTATGCAAGCTGTTGAATGCATACACACACACACACACACACACACACACACACACGTAAGCTATAATCTTGAGCCATTTGGACTGTAATATTGTAAGAGAAATATTTAAATATGATTAATTATCCATATTGTGCATAATTAAACTCTAATGTGATGCTACTGATGCCAGGTGCTGTCATGTCAGGTCCCCAATTAACTTGTTTATATGTTAGTTCTGCCAAAAACAAAGGTGTGAGTGGAGTGTAATCTTAGCTCCTGGGGTGGACAAATTAACTTGATGGCAAATGTCGGGTGAACGTTGCAAAGGGCGCAAAAGTATTGTCATAATCTGTAAGCCAAATGCTCATACATGGGATCATGACATCACTCCCCAATGGGGAAATTAACGGTCATTCGAACATTTCACCTACCAGGGTTTGGGTTTCATGCACATTTTATTGTAATTTCACCCTGATGACGGCAGCTCATTTTCTGGGTTTAGTGATGTGACCCAGTAAAAAGTTGTTGGCATACCGTTCTGAGTCAAGGCTCACTCTAGGAATATTCTGCAACCTGAGTCAACAAGCAGTAATCTGTGATAAAATGAATATTGTGTAGGTATAAAGATCAGAATTGTCTTGTTTTACTAGCTAAGCCCACTCGCTGAATCTAATCTTACCACTAAATTCCACTCAAAAATACACATGAGGAATCCTGCCACTGAAGGGATTCTGCATAATTGAAGAGTTTTGTTCCAAAATAATATATCCACCATTTGTAAAAAAAAAATTCTTGATAGTCCTATGTTCTCACAAACGTTCCATGTTCTATGGTCTTCTGATTGTTCATTTGGTGAATAGAGTGAGTAAAGACTGAAATTCAAAACCCTTTTACTTCCATACCTTGCATTTCTTTATTTTGCCTGACCGGAGCAATGCATGAGGGCCAGCAATTATAAGATGTGTTTTTAAGATGGTATTAGAGGACATATGAATTTGAAAATAGGAGAGTCTGTCTCAGTTCCACAGGTCAACCCATAAACTAAATCTTGACTCATATAGGTGGCAACAGTAGGATAAAAATTTGAAATATAAAATGCAACTCTCTTGTTTGTGGCATTCCTCCTAAAATACAGTCTTATGCTATATTAAAATTACATTGAAGTTAGACTGAAGTCTGATAGCTAACATTTTGTGCCAATATTCAATATCTTTAAATTTGACAATTGACATGGCAGAAAACATTACAAGGATTCATTATTTCTACACAGAATTTTATTCTTGGCAGGGTGGATAAGCCTCTGAAACAGCATTTAGACCATGGGACACTGAAAACATTGAAACCCATATTAATGTTTTTTTTTAGGTGGGTTCACAGCTCCTTCTGGCAGTGGCCCACCACACCACTGGAGGGCCGAGAGTATGCACGTTTCACCCACCGACCTCACTCCCTACCCCCGCACCAACAATATGAAGAGCAATGCCATCTATCTGTCAACTTCATCAGTGTTAGACAGCTGAATGATTGGTTGAATTTTACAGAAACGCCTTCACTGGCTGCAGTCTCAAGAAATCAATACAGACACAAAAAGACAAACAATCAACAAGACCAAGCAAATATTAAACTACCAAACCAACAAGACAGAACAAACCAGAAATAAAATAAAATAAATAAATACATAAAATATGACAAACAACTTAAGAGTAAGAAACCAGGGTGGCAGGCATCATTTAAGGTCACTCTGAGATACATTATTCTTGTTATTAATATATTATAAGGTCACTGTTATATTGTGTATAAATAAATCATATAATTCATTTTACAGAGATTAAATAAGATATACACTACATCAAAACAGTACACCAACTCACCACTACACCACAGAGCCACTGCCCATATACATTTACAAAGATCCCTCCTTTCTTTCTTTCTTTCTTTCTTCCTTTTTATTTTTATTTTGGGTCATGAATAGCCAGGCTGTGCAGCAGTGTGCTGCACCGACCCTTCCTCAGATATAATATCACTGGATCCCATATTGATAAAAAGCCATGCAGATCTCCTTTCATAACGTAAGTCAATCTCTCAAAAGAAAAAATATCAAGTAGGTTTTTAGGCCATTGGGTTGGTTTTTATTTCCCTATCCATACTTGTAATATTGTCAATGGAGCTGACTTAGCATTTTTAAGTGGTGCAGCCGCTTCTATACGTGACATGTGTGTCTGTGTGTCCGTCCATGTGTGTGTCCGTTCGTAGCATGAGATTTAGACCAATCAGGAGTAGCCTATGCAGATTTCTTAAGATGATTGGTCTTAAACCTGCACCGCTTACTTCACCTGGGTGTGATTTTTTTTATAATGATGTAGGGCTGGATAAACCAAGCAGGCACTGAAGTGGCTGCAGCCCCACAGAGTGACAAATCATGATCTGTGATATATTTCTCAACATCTTTCCAAAACCCCTGGATCACTGGGCAAGACCAAATTAAATGAATATAAGAACCTCTTTGTTTTTGACATTTGGAACATGTTCCTGGACAGTTGGGGTCATATTTACTCCTTATACTTGGGGTTGTGTGTAATCTTTGGATTATTTTATATTGCAGTTTGTGGGATTTTTAAGAACAGGTAATGTTAGCAGCATTAAGGCAAGCAGATTTCCACGGGTCAACTTTCAGGACATGTTTCCACAAAAGTCTACATCTTTCTGTATTTATCTTACTTCACCAGGGCCAGATGGGATCAGGTTCTCTGCCACACGATTCATAATTACCGATAAAAGAACAGCAGTCCTAAGAGTCTGATATGAAGTGGGTTTATTGTTGGCAAACACAGAATTCAATAAACCGAGTTGGTCTCGAGAGCAACTGATCAAGTCTGGTTGAGTGTCTAATTTTATAACAAACACACTCCTCCCATTGTTGGCCTAACTGCAGGTTCACTCCTACTGTCACGCCTCCTGTCACGCCTCCTGGGCTTGTCTTGTCTTTCAATACACCATTGTTTCTTGTTTTGACCTTTCTGGGTGTCTCGTCAGTGATTAACTGCTTCCTGGGAAATAATGGTATATTCATTCTGATATCTCATGAGAATCATCTGACCATCACATGCTTGCAACGACTCCCTTTCCTGCTCTCATACTCTAGGTTAAAATACACTATTATGTTCTGAAATACATGCAGAATAACAAAAATGTCAGGAGTAAATATTTCCCACAACATACTTAAAAGACCCTTCTCCAGACTAGTAAGGCTAATATTCTTGATCTGGAGGTTGCAACAGAACTGTGACCTTGGAAGTCCCCACTTGTTTTGTCCCCGCCATGGAAGAGATCATTAATCTTTGAAATACCTAATTTACTCCATACTTGGAACCCGTTATCTGTATGGAAGATCAAGATTATTTACTATCAGAGTGCCAAGGGAGTATCTTGTTGATACCTGAAAGGCTGTTTTAATATGGCACCAATATCTGATAACATTGCCAACTATGGAGTATTCTTTGGAGATTGGAAGGTGTTTTATATCTCCTAAAAATGGGAGACTAGACAAAGAGACTATCGTACTCTCCTCAGCTTCAAGATCAAGCCAGAGCGAAGTAGGGTCTTGTCTCATCCATTCAGAAAGAGTTTTAATTTGAATAAATTAGGAACCGATAACCCACCTTGGGCAAATGGGAGCTGAAGTTTTTCCAGCTTTATTGTTGGATGCTTCTTATTCCAAATAAACTTATGCAGGGATTTAAAGAATTTGCTTGGAATATAATTATGTTATAATTATGACATTGGATACAACATTCTAGGGAGAACATTCATTTTAACAGCTGCAATTCGCCCCATAAAAGAAATGGGCAAGGAGGACCATCTGGTCAGGTCATCCTTAATTTTTCCTACTGTTGGCTATAAATTAGATTTAACCAGGTCATTTAGGCAATATGGTACCCAGATGCCTAGGTATTTAAAGCCATCTAATGAGGCCGAAAAAGGTGATGCTATTGTCAGCCCGGATTCTCTGCACTTCCCAAGGGGGAGAGCAACGGATTTACTCTAATTAATTCTATAGCCTGTGAAGGTACCAAAAGATTCTACTACCTCTAATATAGCATAGATACATTAGTTATAAAAAGCAACACATCATCGGCATACAATGAAATGTTATGCTCTAGTCTTGGTTTTAATACCTGAAATATCAGGATGGATTCTAATGGCCTAAGCTAGAGGCTCTATAGCCATGGCGAGTAATAGAGGTGAAAGTGGACAGCCCTGATGTGTCCCACTCTCCAAAGTGAAAGGAGGAGATATTACCCCATTGACCATTACTGTAGCTTGGGGGGATGAGTAAAGTAATTTGATCCAATTAATAAATGTATCACAGAGGGAAAACCGATTCAAGACCTCAAATAAATAATGCCATTCAATACAGGCTTTCTCTGCATCAAGAGAAATCACCATGGAATCTATGTTTTTGCATTTACAATAATGGATTATTCCCAGAAGTAGTCTCATGTTAGTATAGGACTGACGTCCACAAACAAAACCTGTCTGGTCTGGATATACTATTGATAGTCTCGCGATACCAGACAATCGGAGATCTCCGCCTACCAATCGTCTGGAGACTTTTGAATGCAATGTAGTTGCTAGAACGGTGGAGAGTACAGCCGTTAACGCCTACTGCTTTGGAAATCTACGCCATTACTTTTTGTCAATGACAAGCCTTAACGGAAATTATGCGCTCTCCCCATTCCGCTCCGTAGTGAAAAAAACTTGAGATGTAACTAAAGCGAATCACTTTGTAACGCGGAGATAGCCTTTTAAAACATTGAAAATTGATGTCCTGAGCAACGTTAGATTATTTGATTCCGTTTTATCGAATGTGTGCTCAGTCCACAAGATTGGTGCAATAAAGGATTTACAGCGACTTTGTTTAAAACTTTTAACCCAGGACAAGAAAGACATGTTGGCTTGTGGTGGTTACGGGAAAAGTTTGGTCTATCAAGCCTGGCCAACTGTCTGCGACTTGTTGTCAGCACATGGACAGAAATCTATGGTGCTGGTCATATGCCCTTTGCTGTCGATAATGGAGGACCAGGTGCAGTTTTTGAAAGCAAAGGGTATTCCTGCCGCATAGGCAGGACAAAGCGAGAAACGTTTGTTAAGTGGAGATGGCTTCTACAAACACCGTTATTTCAGGAGAGGCTGGTTGGAGTGGCTGTTGACGAAGTACACACTGTAGCGCAATGGTGAGTTTGGAACCATAATTAATGTTACTTCGTTGGCTGTGTATTGTTTGTGTTGGGTAATGCTTCGGTGACCGCTGCTGAGCCATCCTAATGCATGTTGCTGGTACGACAGTGTTTACAAGCACACGACTTCTGCATGTCACCAATATGAAGGGCCGCCCTAAAGACGTTTGATTGGTTCTGCAATGCTTTTTATTTTAACTCTCTAATTGTTTCCACCCAGTTTTAACAACGAAACCTGGTTGAATGTCCTCAGTCTCTAGTTGAGCGAAGCGTTTAGAGACTAACTTTGCTGACTTTGGCAGTTGCTTATTTATAAGAATAGCTACGCCTCTGCTTCTGGAAGAGTAAGAGGCCAAATATACTTGACCAACTCAGTCATTTTTAAGCTTGTCATGTTCAAGTTTATCAAGGTGTGTCTCCTGTAATAAACAAATGGAAGCTTCTTCTTTTTTAAGGAAAGATAAAAATTTTCTGCGCTTAATTGGGTGTTTACAACCTTTAATATTCCAGGAACATATCTTAATTACGGAAGTACTGCTATGCATATTTATTAATTAATAACACAAATGAAAGATAGTTTCTTATACACGATAATAGTCAGACAATAAGAAATCTGGCCCAGAACTGCTGGGTAACGCTGTTGAGCTAGGCCTGTTCATAATTATTATCCATTCAATGTAGCTAGTGGTAAGTATGGGTAGAGGTGGTACATTAAGTGCCTTTTGTGATACATAGTGTAGTAGGTTACACAAAACTGAAAACATAGAAACAAAGAACAAAAAAACGAAAGAGATCTGCTTAACCCTGGGGTATGGACCAACAGAAGCCCAGAAAAACACCTCTGAATCTTCCCTTACGCCATCATCGGCATCTTTAAATCATATCTAATACCGCAAAATACAAGCAAGTATTTTACTAAATCGATTTTTGTGCACTAGATTGCCAATAGCTGACTGTAAAGTGATGGCTTCCAAAAGTTGCCCTGAGTTACTTCGGGAAGCAGCTAGCTTGATACAAGAGGCTGTTTTCAAGCTACATAGCACATAATGCTCAATTGATTCAGCAGGAATGTCAAAAGAGGGGCATCCAGGGCAAGTAGTGTTATTGTTATAGTTATTGTTATAGTATTTGTTATTCTAAGAAATCAGAGGAATGACTAATTGCTTCCTTTTTGTGTGCTAATTTTAACATATCTCCCACTATATCATGCAAATTCTCAAAATAAACATTTCCCCCGGGCGCCACCATTTTGATGTAGGCATGAACAATCGATTCAAGTTCAACCACCAATCAAAAGTCAGACGCGATTTGAACCCGCTCATTGGCTTTGATGGATGAAGTTGACAGATATGTTTATTTCATTGCACACACTACATCTTGTGACACTGAAATAAAGAAATAAATAGATCAATAAAAACATGCTATATATTTTATTCAAGTTAATTTATTTATATAGCCCTTTATCACAAGCATGTCTCAAAGGACTTTACAGAAAGTGAGCCAAGATCTAACTGAACAACTGTCTGTTTATTTATATATTGAATTATGTATTTAATAATACATATATTGTTTCATACATTTCACTATTTAATTATTTAATTATTTATAAACATTTGTCGTGAATATTGGCAAATTGCTAAATTGGTCTAACCCTAGTTAAAATAGTTCCTTAAAATATTATGGTTCACGTCAAACAGACACCCATGTTAACCTCTGCTACCTGGAAACTAACATAGATCATAGCATTGCAGGGCACCAGATGTACTCTGATGTACTCCCTCTTCTCCTCCTCTCTCCTACATGTAAATTGTTGGAATTATGTAGGCATGTTATGCCTGTAATTGTCCATGAATCCCCTTGAAAGGCCCAATTATAGAGGCCCAATTATGTGTGTGTGTGTGTGTGTGTGTGTGTGCTGCAGGGTATATAGGATCTCTTTTCTTGCACTTTTGAAAATGTGAACAGATGGAGTATGAAATTGTTCTGACACGTTTGTGGATGGCAGTTCACAGATTCAAAGTGTCTACGTGCATGCAGTGCAAACATTTTCATCTTAAAAAGTAATTTGTCTACTATTGAGTCTTGAAATCTTGCTTTCCTCACTATACTAGTATTGAGATGATTCAAGAACATTTTGGATTCATGAAAATTCTTCAAATAAGTTACTTTGCAAACAAGTGAAAGTATTTTCACCTAAGAAAAATAAGACTTTAAGATCAGTTTCTAAATGCATGCAGAAATCCCTTATTGATTTCACCAATTAAATTGTCTTCAGTCATGAAGGGGAGACATGATAAATAAGGAGTGAGACATGGATTGTGCAAAAGGAGGTACAAGTTGTTATTTTGTACACACTGTGTTTCAAGGCTCCAAGAATACCTGAAATCTATTTTGGTCACTCTCCCCTTCATTTCCTACATTTCATTTCCTTCTAAACATGAAAATGGGAGCTTGGCCCACTGATAAGGTTGAACATTGATTGGTTTATCTTGCAGATATCTAATAGTCGTACCAAACCCTACACCATTGACCTTTGCTCTTGAATGAGCGGTATGGGATGTGCAATGGTCTGTGTGGTGATTATCCCAAGGTATGTGCAGAGTTACATTACACAGTGCATTCCACACTGGAATATTTCACCCAATTTCATGCCTCCTCAGACCCACGTTGAGTGTTTCAGCATTTGAAGATAATTGGTATCTGCAAGCTCCTATTGTTTTCTTCCAAAATGCAGCTATGCTTTGCTGAATTTCCCAGCCATTAATAGTTACTGAATCTTTAAAGGCAAACACGAGAGGTGGTAAGATGTTGCCACTTGAATATGGATCAGTAAGCTTCATCAATACTGTTTGGATTCATTGAACAACTGACGTGTCCACATGATTGACCCATGACCTCTGACATGGTGTGTATTCACCATCGATTGGTTGTACATGAATAAGTCAGCTCGAGTCTCCTCCATCTTATCATCTGCAGCTAAGTGATGGAATGGAGGTCAGCCCGTGCAGCAAGCAAGACGTGAGATGTTTCTTTGGAAGGGGATAATAAGCACAGACAATTGAGTCCCACTGTTGTCAGGCAGTCAAAACCTGCCTTCCGCTGGATAACAAGAAGGGATCAGACCACCATTGTTCCGGGGCGGCAAGGCAGGCGAGTTTAATGTCACTGTCCAAAAGCTATTCCGAGGAGCTCACCTGATATGCCCTTTTCAAGGTCAGGAGACAAGAGACAATTTGACTCAATTTGACATTTTCATGAGCCGATTGCCAACATCATTATAGACGGTTTTTTAAATCCCAAATTCAGTTAGGGCATATTGTCTTAAAATAACTCAATGATTCAAAGACTGCATGATGCAAAATCATACTGCACCTGTTTTTATCGATCTCTGGTCTTTGCGTTCTAGTGATTAATGAGTAATTAATAAATTACACTGAGGGAGTAATTTCTTCTGCAGTATCTAATCACAAATCTTGCACTGTCATCGTGGCCTGTCCATCTCTTTTTTGTTAGACTAAGGCTACCTGACTAAAGTACCTGAAAAGTTTCATTCCTCATTCTCAGTAGGTGTTTTGTATGCTTGACTAATACATTTTACACGGGCAAATGGTTTGCTAGCTAGCCAGTGAACATGTCAAACGGGAAAAATTGAACATGCAAGAAATATTTGCAGCCAAATAATACGAACAGAAGCGGAAAAAAAGAATGACAAAACATATTATTCAGGAATTCTGGGCTAACTTGGGAAAGCAGGCTTTCCAGGTGCAAGTTGTATCACACTTTTGTTTTTGTGGCCAGCCGGCATTTACTCAGTATCAGACTGACTTGTGCATCATTACTCCTCAGTCACAAATGAGAGTGGTGCTGCCAGCAGTTAGAAGCAGGGACATGGAAATGGATATTGATATCTCTCTGTCAACAGCACAGGTAGGCTGTCAATAACCCAGTCATACCAATTTGTCTTTTTTTTTCTTATTTTGTCTGGTATGTCTCAGTGGTGTAGATTTCAATAATAGCACACACAGCTGAAGAGAAAGTCAGACAAGACTGAATTAATCATCATTTCACCTCCATCCACCATGACCATCTCCACACACACACACACACACACACACACACACACACACACACACACACACACACACACACACACACACACACACA
>OMLI01087839.1:0-21552 GCA_900302605.1 Rondeletia loricata
ATTTTCACAATAATATAACATGTGAAGCGTCTAGTCAGAGAAAACGAGATAGACGTGTCACACCACCTCAAGGGGTGTCGAATCTCACAGGTTAAACATGGAGCGAGAAGCGTCACTCCACCTGCTATTCTCCATTACACTCAGCAGACTGTATCAGACAGAGACAGAGAGAGAGAGAGAGAGAGAGAGAGAGAGAGAGAATTTATTAATCCACGAAACACTTTTCCACTTAATGTGAACATACATTTTTTTTGGCAATATTGAGGAAATGTTATTACATTTATCATAATTTGCTAAACAATACTTGGATGGAAACCATGAGACCGATAGAGGCAGATTTGGGGTGCGTTCACACCAAACTTTATTTGAACTCTGAAGCATTTACTCCTTTAGTCCGGTTTGTTTGGCCAGGTGAGAACAACACCATTCAGACGAAAATGGGTGACACCAAATAATCGCACCGAGATGCCTGAGAATGCAGGTCTCAGTCCTCTTCCAAGTGAACTGCAGTATGGTTCATTAATAGTGAGAACGTAATCCGAACCAACTACAGGAAACGACCCCAAAACACAAGGTTTTATGGGTATAAGGAGACGGATGTTGACATCTGATAGCCAGCAGTTCCTCAGGCTTGGAAAGTCTAGCATAACAAAATGAACTGAGGGCAAACCAGTCTGGACTGATGCTCGTATTCAGCTATTTCTTTATGTGTTCTGAACTGGTATGAAGTCCATCATGCTTAGCTAAAGGGGACTGGAATCGAGTCCATGTGACTTTTGTTTACAAGCCCTAGGTTCGCTTGTAATTGGACAGTGTGAACATAAACAAACCAAATACAAAAACGCAACAGAGGAAACCTTTCCATTCTGATTCTGATCGCACCCTTAGAGACACGGTGAGACCACAGCTCCAAGAGAGACAGACAGTCAGACGGAAAGCGAGAGAGGTAAACTGAGGTAAGACAGACAATAGGCAGGTGAAACCGCAGTCGTGTGACCGAGACTGAGACACACTGTGGGAGCAGGTGAGACTCTGCCAGTGATGCTGCTGAGCCCCACTTTGTCCAGACTAGGAGGCGTGTGGAGGGCTTAAGGCTAGCTGCTGCCACTAAGCTTCCGCCACTGTTGATCTGTCTAAGCACAGCAAGACAGCCACACAGAGAAGGAGGGGGAGAGAGAGAGAGAGGGAGAGAGAGAGCCAGAGGGAGAGTGGGGGGGTGACAAAGGATTAGGGAGATGGATTCGGATGCTGCTGAAGGGCAGCCAAACGGTGAGAATGAAGGGAAAACAGTAAGCAGTAAGGCTTATCAAGGCAAGTGAGATTGATCAAGGCCTGAAAACGGTCAGCTACTGGCAGCAAAGCCTGGCTGCAGCTCCTCTGAGGCCCAGTGTGCCTGACCGGGAGGAAGAGCACCGTCCAGCCTCCATCCAGTATTCCCCACCACTGTAACGGCCCCTTCTTTAGGTTGTGTTTCTCTGTTTTTATTCCTCTGTGTGTGTTCAATCTGCTCAATCAAAGCCTTGATTGAGCAGATTGGAGCTATAGGAAGAATGTTTACCTCCTTAGACTTGCAAACTCGTTTCCTTCCCTGCAGCTATGCGTTATGAAAGTACAGGCTAAGCATATACACACTCCAAGGGTGGCTGGCGTCCGTGTTAAACCCTGCCTCAAGTGCAGTCTCACCTTCAGCCTGGCTCCCTCTCTGCAGCCTGGAGAAAATCATATAACTATGGTTAAATAATCACATCCAGGGTTCATCTTGGGATGTGGAGCTATACGAGTTGCAGTTAAAAGTCTGATTACAGATTTTTGTTTGTTCATGTCAACAAACTAGCATTAAAAGAAAATATCAAGATGGATTGTGGGGATTTTCTGGTGGTATAGGTGAAAGGATTCATGGTAAGTATGCAGTGAAATGCAGTAAATATCTCCCGCAGTAATCAGCTTGGTTTACACGCTGGTGCCAAACAGACGCCTTGCTGCTTCAGTAGCAGCCTGTGTCAAGTTCATTCCTATTTTATTGTACTGCATGCCTGTATCATGTTTCTCTCGCACCACTAGTAAGTTAAGCATGTGGTAGATATTGCTTACTGTGACGTGCTTTAGATCAGTGTAGCACAAAAAAAACATCAGAAAGTAAAGTTATGTAAATTAGACGATATTTGAATATTTACCTTATTAAAGTAATAGTTTCCCCAAAAATGAAAGTTCTGTCATTATCTACTCGCCCCCATGCCAGCTGAAACACAGGTGACGTTTCTTTGACTTTTCTTTGTCCACATAACACATAAACACAATAACTCCTGGAGAGAAATAGCAGCTTTCATGGGGAAAGAAGAAGCTGTTGTAAAGAGACTTGAACAAATTGATCAGGAGAGAGCAGACAAAGACTAGGACAAAAACAAAGGAAAATAATGATTAACACAAAAGCAGCTATATAGTTTGTGACTCAAAGTCATGATATTGTACCCTACAAATAACTGCTGCATTATTTTAAAAAATTGTTGAGTTTTTGGAACTCTGAAGATCCTTTCACACATGCCTCCTGTTCCTTAAATTTAACGGCACAGGGGTCATGTGTGAATAGGAGCCAGTGTCGAAATCGCAAATCACAAATCAGTTCCGGCAATGTCACTGGTCAAGACATTGTAGCATTTCTGGTAAAGTTCCATATCGACTGTATGTGTGAACAATGCCATAAAGTAACTTGACGTTTTGGCCTCAACAGCCACTTTTCCAGAAAGAATAAATCTATCTAAGACATATTTCATTAAAATATTGATGTGATCTGTTGATTACATATTTTTTAATTAGTTAAATATCGTTACTTAGTAACTTCCGTGACGACGGCGTCACCGCTACAGGGCGTTCGGTAGCAAGAAGTTAAGGCCAGCAACTAACTTACACTGACAGCAAACTGAGTTGTCTCATGCAAACTATCATGTCTTTTTGAGAGGGCTTTTATTTTCACCTCGGAGTGTTAATACCTAGAGGCATGCAGCTGAATAATGTACGATGAAAAAAGGTGTCAGGGAATTAATTACAGCATTAAAGGTGCAGCTAGCAACAGTCTCAATGCCTCTGAGAGAAGGAAACGAAGAGAGAGACGGAGAAGGAGAAAGAGAGATCAGCGTGTCGAAAGTTATCTCTCGCCTGCAGCGTAATGGGAATGTTAAACACCACTAAACACTTCAAAGTGTGATTCTGCACCGGGAGAGGCGCTCGGTGGAACGACCTCTACTTCTCGTCTGGTTGTTAGTACGGTAATAGATCACCTCCTCTCTCCCCTTCTCTCTCTCTTTTCGTTCCACCTTCACCAGATGTTGCCGTTTTAATCCTTTTTTGTTGTTGCTACATGTGAAGGTACACCGGAAGCCGACGTCCTTTCATCTCCAGCTGATTGCTGGGACGTCATTACTTTGACTGAGGGTGACAGTAGCTGTCACGGCTGTCAGACTGCTCGGCCTGCAGCATATCAAACCGCAGGTTACGGCGTGACTGGTGACGTGCTCGATCAGCCATTAAAGAGAAATCACTGTCAGAGGTGCATGGCTGACAGTCACTCATCAGAGAGAGGGGACTTTCACGTCCAATTGGACTCAAGGTGATAGCAGGGAATGTTTGTGGTAGGGTTAGACCAATATATCGGAATACCGATATGCCATTTATTATGTCAAGTCAAGTCGAGTCAACTTCAGACTGGAAGCCGGTGTAGACAGGCCAGAATAGGGGAAATGTGGTCCGTCTTTTTAGTGCCAGTCAGAAGCCTGGCAGCAGCATTTTGGACTAATTGCAGGCGAGACAGGGATGTCTGATTAACGCCCGTGTAGGGAGTTGCAATAGTCCAAACAGGAAGAGATGAAGGCATGTACACGTTTCTCAAGGTCATGGAATGAGAGGAACGGCTTTACTTTGGCTTTGGATCTGAGCAAAAACAAGCTACCTCTCACATCAGAGTGTATCTGCTTGTCGAATGTGAGGGCTGAATCGAAAATCACGGCAAGATTTTTGGCAGAAGATTTGACATATGTGGACAGCGGGCCAAGATTGCTTGAAATACTGCTAATAGAAACAAGATCATTTCAGTCTTGCCCTCGAGACAGTCAAAAGGCTCTTCAGGGAACACTTATTGTCAGGTTTCATGTGTTCCACCTCTGGTATGTTGGATGTTCCTCCCTGAACACAAAAACTACACATAAACAGTCTGTAAATCCTGCAATGACATTTTATTTTCATTTATTTGTTCAATAATGATTTTTGGAAATTAGTTATTCATTTAAAGGTAGTAATCTATCCAAAATTCTCTGCCATTGAATAGGTGCAGTGGGTCACCCTGCCTTAAGGAGCTGCTAACCCTAAAATAATGTCATCCCTCTGGGTTTCAATGGAGAGTTTTAGTGTCCCATGATGGTCTAACGCTGCATCAGAGGCTTTGCAACCCTGCCAAGAATACAAGTCTGGGGAAAACACTGAACAATCTTTTAGAATAGAAAATATCAGCTATCAGAGCTTCAACAAACCCATCTTGGTCGAACCCTAGTTTGTGGACAGGTTCTCACAAATAAGCGTTGAGTAAGGTCTAATGTTTTTTCTCTCCAAAACTACTGCAATGCTGGTTTGAGAACAATCAACTTTTTTCCATAACCGCTCCATAAAAGTTCTACATTGAAGGAGAAGTGAACAATTTGGGGTCACAAACCAGCCTCACAACACTGATGTAAGAGAGAAATACCTTCAAATGCCAAGAGCTGTAGTGAGAGATTGAGTCCAGGTCTGTCCACAGTGGAATATTATAGTTATCCCATAATACTGCACACACGGGGCAACGCTCCCCATAAAACATCAAGTGATGCTCTCCGCACAACCCCTGACTTCCCTGATAGGTCGAGTGTAAACCTGCCGAGAGCGGCTCTTTGAAACTAGCGGGTTTGCTGTTTCAATTTAGGCCGCGGCCATTGTGGAATCCTTTCCATCATGAAAGGAGCTCGGGGGGGGCGGGAGCAGGTGGAGTGTCACATAAGTTGTTGCCATGCCAATGGTCAGTCAGACACACTGAGGACAAGCCGTAATGAGGAAAACAAAAGGGTGGCGAGTCAGGATAAAATAAAGCGTGAACCCTGAGGGCCGAGGGTAGAGGAAAGGGGAGGAAGGGAGCGAGCGAGAAAAACACAACGAGGACTTTTCTGTCAAACCTGTCGCAGCTCTCTCAAAACCTCATTCCAGGGGGGTCACAGCTGGCTGGGCTGATGGAGGAGGAAGGATGAGGTAAGGTGAGGATGAGGTGCAGGTGGAAGAGAGGGAAAAGCGACCAACCTTAATCCCATAAACTTTCTCCTGAAGGAAGCACTTTTTAAATTCCAGACTCATCCTTCCCTGAGGAGGAACCGTTATCAGCTGATTCTTTCCTTTCCCTGTTTTTCTCTCCCCTCCCTGCGATGCATCTGCCAGGAGTGATAAGGCGGACAAACGTTACCTTTACAGGGCTATTAAAACCATTTCCCCCCGCGGTTTTGAAATGATTATCGCCTTAGGCCCACGGTTACAGGTTAGCTGATAGCTCACCTCCATCTGCCCATATCTGGGTGACTCTTTGAGGCTTAGGGCCGGCTGGGTGGTTGAAGATTATGTGCGTTGCTTAAACCGCTTGAATACCAGGGGGAAATGGCAACGGTGGGGAGGAGGAGAAGAAAAAAAGAGAGGGAAGAAATGAAAAGAGCAGGAGTCCTGACATCCACAATGCTGTGGCGGATGATAAGGGATACGGTGACAGCTCTTCCTCCCTCTGTCTGGGGCTTGGGCTGACTTTACGTGGGCCACATTGTCAGGTAAAGGGCAGTCGCAGTCTGTCTGGACGAGGGCGGGTGATCCTTTAGGCTTTCGGGACTATTCTATGCTTTAGGATATCTCCTTTATTTGTCACGAGATTGATTATGATACAGTATTTCCGACTGAAACGTAAGTTATCAATCTGGATTCTAAACACCTTAGGCAGTGATTGTCAAGTGGATGAATAGATTCTCTATGCAAAAGAGAAAGAAGGCGTCTCATTTACAAACACTTAGAAACTGCTTACTGTACACATCTGTTAGCCGCTGAGGCAGCTACAGTATCTTTCCTCCAGAGTGGATGATTCCTCCCAGCCTCTCTCCTCTGAAGCATCACGTCTGCTCCATAGAGATATCGCCACTGACGCCAGCCGCCGTTGGCTTCCTCCCATTACCTGCACTTCACTTATCCGTCTGTGGCCGAGTGATGGTCTCCTTCATTTCCACCCGTTTCCTGCTGTCCATTACCCTGCTCCATCTGTTGGCAGTCCATTGGGCCCTTTGTTGTTTAAAAAATGTTAGGATATCACCCTTTTCTATCATCATATTTAAAATAAGAGCACTATGTCATAAACACGGAGTATAAAAAACGACTATGGCAATTCAGATGTAAAAGGGAACGGTAATTCTGCAATCAGCAATCAAGAGGAAGTGCTGTAAGTTATTGAAACGGAGTTGAAGTGTTCATTAACTCTATAAAGGTGGAAACGGCTCTTTCAGCCACTCTGACACCTTCCTAACAGAATCATCTGACAGCTGAAGCACTCGATTCAGGTAGCAATGAATATACAACAGCATTAATTTAATTGCACTCGGATAATTTTCTCTGCAATTGACCTTGCCCTCTTTACTGCATAATTACTAAGGAAGTCACTTTTGCCCACAGCAGCCAGACACATCCTGTAAGGTCACCGACCTCGCAATCTGCATAAAGAATTAAACAGGTGATAAAGCGGCGCTTACAACTGCCTAATGACGAATTATCAGCTGGTAGAACCTGCAAATTCATTTTTAATGTAAACCCTGATAACAAGTCACGTGGGAACCAGTATGTGGTTAATAAGACCAACTGGGAGGCATAAAGGTTACGGAAATAAAAACCAGCTGTCTTTTTTATCTTGGTGCATTCCCTCTCACACACATTATGCCGACATGAGTTAAGGACAGATGTTTTTATGGTCTAAATGCCAAAATCATTACTTTGGCATTTGTGACAAGGCAGCAGGTAATTCACCTTTACAGAGGCATTTAAGAGATCTAAACACAGACTTGCTCTATGATCCAGTTGTAATGATAAAATAAAAGATAAGATTAAAAACTACCCAGCAATCAAATACCATTGATCTAAAGATAGATCAAGACAAAGGTTGCTTTCTTAGCCCTCTGAAGAGAATGATTTGTCACTGGAGATGTCCAGTGCTGTTCCCCTTGACCTTGCGGCAGGCACAAACTTGTTATTCTATACAATAACGGCTCCTCAAAATAACAAAGCACCTTTGACTGGAGTAGCTCCTTTAACCAGAGCCTCTACCCAGCGGTTCGCCGGAGGTGATTGGAACTGCTCAGCCATGCAGTCGAGAGCCTGCTGAGAGCTTTTCACCCCAGCGTTTAATGAGCTATGTTCAGGTCCACTCCACATCCATCTCAGTCCATTATTGGCTCCAAAAAGCTTTCAAAATGCCGTTTGAGCAGTCAGTCTACTTAACCAATAGTCTATTCATGAGAGTGCCGACGGTCCTTCTCAAAGAGGGCCATCTGAATTGCGCATTCAGATTAAAACAATGGGGAAAAAAAGATGACTTGGCCGGTTAACTTGGCATGACGACTTGATTTATTACCGAAATCTTAAGAAATCACCGGCCACCATCGTTGAATATCGGTGTTGGTGTTCCCATCACAAGCCAAAATACATCCCAACCCCTATATATTATTTCCCCTGAACTCCCTCGTGATCCCGAGGTAGGAAAATGACCTATGAAGCCAATAATATGTGGCTGTTGTGTTCCCGTCATCATTCTCAACGCCCCGGTTTTCAGTCGGACACTATTTTTATTGAGGGAACACAAACTGAATCAGTAACATGCTCTCAGGATTATTTGGAGGCCTCATAGGTGTTTTAAAGCATCCGCTGTCCTGCGTTAGCCCGCAGGGGTGTTGTTTTCTCTGCCATGGTGTTATGAGGACATTTCTGGTAATGAAAGAAACAACAATGTGAACCTAGCCTGCAGTAGTGAGCTGGCTCCCTGCGGAGATGGGAACATCTTCTGAGTGAGGCCTTTCAATAACGGAGTTCACTATTAATCATCTCCCTCACATGTCCGCTTTGTGTTTTCTTTCTCTTTCGTTGAGTTGCCATTCTTGTCAGCCAGAACAAACTCTGCCGCTACCATTCAAGTAATTCTCTTCCTTCCTCCCTCATAATAAGAGATTATTGGCAAATGTATCTTTGCCCTGACTGTGAATGCCTTGAATACATGGAGTCCATCAAACAATTAAACGCCAGCATGGCACCGAATGGTTCCGTAGCCGAGCGCTGATGCTTGCCTTGATACAATAATTTCATTTAGAGGAACAGCTGCAATTGGATTTGGGAGACAGTTTTAATGAAAATGGGAGGAATCAATGGCCTCGCCAAATGTTGTCTCTGAATCACTCTGTGTATTTTCCAGAGTCCAATTACATGCATCTTCATAGACATGACACTAAACCTCATGTTTTCAAAGAAAGCCGCATCAAAGAGAGTTAAGTGAAGTGATGATTGTTAAGTGATGCTTTACACAAAATCATAGAGGTATAAAGGGGATCACAAGGACTAAATACATGTAAAATAACTAATAACACTCTGGACTCCAAACGAATTATAGAACACAGCCATAGGTACAAGGATTTTGCCTGGAATAATTTTTCCTCAAGTTTTATTTCAATACTAATATCTAAAAAAATATATAACAAATTTGTCAATTACCAGTTGTATTATTTTGAAAGAGTAGGAACTAAAGGAACTTAAGGTCTAAAGGGTAAAACAAATAACTTAATAAATAATTTAAATACATACAGAAAAGTATTCATGAATCTCATTGCCACGTTCATTCCTAAACATCAGTTATTAGCCTATGTGATTGTGTTTTTGTGAGTCTCCATGTGTGAGGGTGTGCCAATGAGTCCTGGTCATCATCATTTATTTACATTGTTTACCCTGGACGTTCCCCGGAGAGGCCAGGCCATAGTCACATCATGGCATCTACTGTTACCTTGTTACCCTCTACAAGCATTAAGACACAGAGGGAACAGCTCATGTTTCTGTTACATTGTTGGATTGCACATGAGTTCTGTAAAACACTAAGCGACTTTGAATCTGTTTGGGACTACTACAGTGGGAAAGGCGATGTCATAATCATGCGTCTCTTTCCAAAGGACATTGTGCCTTTAGAAACTCAAACTCAGTTGTTGGGTTGCCAAATCGAAGTCAAACCTATCTGGATACGCCAAAAGTGTACTTTTACTGCCAAAAACTAAATGTTTAAGAGGTTACCACTAGAGATACAGCAGTTTCACATATGTTCTTTGTGTACGGTGTGTGCCAACAGTTAATCGCGCTATTTCCTGCAATCCACTGGCGAGCAGATGACAGATGCCCAAACAGCAGACTTTCTAAAGAGCGAAAATAAGGAACGTACAATATTCTAGACTCCACTGATGAAGAGCACATTTTCATAAAGATTGATCTTGGGGAGAGGATCCAACATCAAAGGCACGCCTTCATATTGTAAGAATGAGGAGTTATGAATCTGAGGATTTCATAGTACTTTATGTCATCTGAATAAGTTTATCAATGTCCCAAGAACTGGATTTCATCAGACGTGATGGAGGTAATTTTGAGCGAGCGGGTCGTATGGTTTTGCCTGCCTCTTCAAAAGGGCTTGACAGCTTCCCCTGGGGGCGGAGTTTGAGCTGAGGCCCTCTGGGTGCCACTTCAGAGGGCCTCAGCTCCAGAAGGACTCATGTCTCCCCTCTGCAATTAGATTCCTTCATTAGCACATGAAATGCTGTAGTGCCTGTTAAGAACTGTATTTTGCACGAATGAGCAACTTGGTTTGGTTTTATCAGCTGATGTTGGTCTACACTGGTATATCTTGTGGCAATGTGTTATGTGTTTAAGTGTGCTTTTATATTAAGTGTTTTTATTGTGTGTTTTTATTGTAAACTCTGTCTGCAAGGGATATTTTCTTTACGGGAAAATAAAGTTTGAACTGAATTGACTTTCAGAGGCCAACATCAGAAGCTAAATGTGTGTTACTCAATGGGCGATTCTTAAGGAGGCAACTTGAACAGGCATATCCAGGCTAAGGCCTATTCAGCTCATATTTCCTAATTATCCTGACACACTCCAGACTACGCGGTGCTAATCAGCAGTGGAGAGTGTTCAGGGAATGAAAGGGGAGGAAAAAGAGCTCACCTTCTCAACCAAAGGTTTATTCTCAGCCGTTGTTGCCTTGGTGAGCCAGCGCCCGCTGTGAGCAAAAGCATGCTACATTATCTGTTCACCAGGCTTTGAGAAGCAGCAAGATCACACAGAGCTCAATGGGCTCACTTCTTAGCATACAGATGGCTGTGGCAAGGCCCCGGTGGAAATAACAGTAAATACAATTCTCTGAAATTCTCTCTCAGGATATGACAAAAGGAAGTGGGGCTACCTTGCCACCTGCAACGTCTGGCACCTCTCTCTCCTCTCTGCCAATTAAAAGGCCGGGGGGGGAAATAGCCAAGCTTCCAGGCTTAGTTTTGCATAATAACATTTGCATAAAATGAGACCATCTGTTTTGAAACCTTTAATTTTTAGACTGTGACTTTAATGTGTTAATACTGTGAGCTCTGATTTGCTGCGCCGTTGATTTCCTTGTGGGCAAGGCTACTGAACAAAAAAGATAAGAGGTCTGGATCCCTAAACACAATACGACCAAAGCCACAGCTCTCTTTGCAACAGCATGACAGCGTGGCACATAATCTTGATAAGACGGTGACCTTATTACTTTAATTATGCAAATTGTGTACGTCAATATTGGCTCTGACAAAATGGCATACAAGTCAAGATAACATTTTTCAAAATTGGCCTCCTGTGTTTGAATCTATAGTATGATTGACTATAATAATACATGTAGTGCAGTTTATTAACGACAATATTACATCGCTACATTGCCACTTTCCAAACGGTGACTCTGCTTTGGCACGGGTCTCAGTGTACAGTGTGTTTGTGCCGACTGTATTTGTTGTCTCTGGCTTGGAGTGGATCCACACGTTCACGCCGCTCAGCCAGCCTTTGACAGAGGTTCTGCTCTCTCCGTTGCCCCCGTCTTGGCACCGGGCGCATGTGTTTGAGACCAGCCAGCATGCCACTGGTGCAGAAGGGATGATGGATTAACGGCAAATGAGAAATTAAACAAACAACGGAGCGTGAGCGCTTCCAGAGGAGCTCAGTGGGAGCTGATGACCGCTCAGCAGAGGCCTACCGCCATGCGTGTGTCTGGAAGTGCCAGCGCTCCGTCTAAATACGCCCCGTAGGGATCCTCAACAGATGGTGGACATGTGGGACGACTCTGCCATGGAATCTTCCCTGATTTCTAGATATATGCGTACTCATATTCAAATCCTATTTGTAATGACTCCAGCTTCCCTTGTCGTGAGTTCAGTGTGTTTATAACATGACAGAGGGATGTAACTTGTTTCTAATGAATAATCTCCAGGCTTTTGGTATTCACTGTTTGCCCTCACTTGCTCTGGCAGCCGCCCGTTCCAAACTTGTGGTAAACATGCCAGTGCCCCGGGTCACCCACCATGCACTTCACCTAAGGTAGTCATTATTGTACACATGCAGCGGATCGCCGGGTTGATTAGAGAGGTTTACTTAATTCCAAGAAGATCTCGAACGCCCGTCTTGTGGGTTGCGGGAGAAGGACGGGGGACCATCTCCTTCTCTGAGGCAATCAAGATGACAGCCTCTTCGGTGACCACAAAGCTTGTTTTGAGATTTAACTTTGCATATATATATTTTTTTATCACAACAAAGGCTCGAGTTAAGCTCTTTACTCAAGAAGAGGCATGATTTCAAATGGCTGGCGGCTGTCATCACCACATTCCCAGATCTGCAATCAGTGGGCCTTTATCCTCTACATCACCATACGCCCCAATAGGATTATGGGAAATGATCTCCTTGGCACATTATATTTGCATACATTTGAATTCCATGATTTGCTTCATCTTATGACTGTGTCTTTACATGAATGCCTGTAGTATGAATAGGGTTTTCTTTGCTATTACGGTTATGCAGACTTGTTTTTCCTGGACACCTTTCCAAATTAGCAAACTCTCGGGGCAGCAGGGTGGCATAGTGAGTAGGGAGACCGCCCTTCAGCCAGAGGGCCTGGGTTCAAACCATCCACCCTGCTGAAGTGCATGGTAAGCACCAGCCTCCCCGACACCCCGGCCACCAAAATCTGGAAGCCCTGTAATGAATCTAATGCACTAAGTCAACTTTTCCACTGTGATTCGGACCAATGAAACCAACGTCTAGGTGTGATCGCCCCCTGAATCCATACCAGCTGCAGGGGCGCTGTTCTGTAGCTGACCCTGACCTCTGACCTCCCTGTGGAGGGGAGAAAAGGGGGGGAATTTCCCTGCAGGGATTGATGAAGTATCATGACATCACGAAAATATACTTCATATGGTGAACTCACAGTCTCCGGCTGCAGTCTGGTGGTTACTGTCTCTATTACTGACATTGTTTACCACAGAAGTGTCTCAGTGTTGAATTCAGTGGTGTAAAACAGCTGCACCATATTCCACACAGTCCCCTGAAAAACAATTGTCACCATTCCAGTAATTATAATAATAACAATTAGACATGGGCTTATCTGGGCAGAAAATGAGGATGCGGGCCATACGGTGAGGCTTCATCGAAAATTCTGAATATGGGATTGACTTATCAGGTGGCCTGTTGGGTGCAATTCAATTATCTCTTTGTTTTGCCTCGCAGGGAATGAGGGGAATAGATGGAAACGCAACACACAGTGAAATAGCAGGAGACTGCTGGTGCTGATAAAAGGTCAATAAAAGCAACAGCGTGAAAGAGAAAAGTGATTAGCAGTAAAACTAATAGATGGTGGAATATTGCACCATTCAGTTGTTTTGCTTCAGTCAGGGATGAGATTTGTTTTAGGGTGTTAATTCCCTGGGCTTTTTTGGACACAACTCTCATTCATTACTAATGGGTGACTGCTGTTTCCCTGCTGTTCCTGCCTATTCTGTACTTTTCCAACTCTTTTGTGTGAGGAGCTCGGCCTTATTTTTCTTTGCACTTCCCAGAACCCCGGTCGTCTTCCAAGAACCTCCGATGTTATCCGAGTCCGCTCTCCAAACACAGATCTCATTCGATCGCCCCCCCGATCGTCTCGTCTCCCCTTATCTCCCAAAGCTGTTCTCTTAGAAAACCCGGAGGAGCCGAGTCTGCGCTGCTCCGAGTGATAACGGGGAATAGAAAGTGAGGCAGATGAGTTTACCTCCATTGTATTGTGCCAGTGCGAGTGCATTTCAATTGATGCCCCGTCCGAAAGTGGGAATGGTGGGCATATGGGACACAGGCCTCTGCAATGCAATATTCAAAGAGATCTTACATAATTCATCGTTTTTTTCCCTTCTCTCTCTGTGTTTTGGAGAGCCATCCTCAAAGTGTCGCTGGCAGACCCTTTTAAGCAGTCTAAATCTTGACTGCTTGGCTTTGCGACTTCTCTCGGGACGCGTTGATATCGGGACGATAATGAGGCTCTCTGTTCAAAAGAATGGATGAATTAATAACCAGTCGTCGCTCTGGGAGGAATGGTTCAAAGGCCGTCATAACCCCAGCGGCTCGTGTAGCCCCGCTTCCAAATGAGAAGAACCGTGATTTATTTAGGTCACGGACACACTGTGACTGAATAAATACTGAAAACAAACGCAGAAAGCAACATATTAGAATAACTTTCAAAGTAAGTTGAGGCGAGAGTAAACATTCAGCCGTTGTGCACCGCTACATTTAAGTGATTCAACATATTTATGACCATTGGGAGGAAGCCATGCATGTATATTCATCGGACAACACATCTGGCTTGTTGTTGTACGCGTTCCAGAGGATCTTGACGCTGCAATGTTGGTCATGTGGTTTTGTTCCATTGAGTGGGTGTAGTATACAAACTGTTAGTGTTAAGTGCAGTGAATATAATTGAGTTAATGTCCTCACTGACCAAGACTGAGTGTTATGGTGGGTGGTCAGACTTCGTTTTTGACAAGGCAGAAATGGCATGTAACCCCTTACTTCCTACAGTTTCTTGGAATGGGATATGTGTTTTATCTGTATATCTGTCTGTTTGTATCTGTATAATGGGTAGATATTTTATTCTCAGGTGTATGCAGTGTTTGAACCCCACCCTAGTCCCACCTGTCCACACCTTAGCTTACTTCCTGAGGAGGAAATAGGAGGTAAGGTGTGGCAGGAAGTAGGGGCACAAATGAAAGTCAAGCTGAAAGCACATGGTGGCGCTTTTTTGGGGAACTTTTCATACATAGAAGTATATTCAATGACCCTTCTTCTAAAAATTACAGACCCTGACTGTTGCAAAATATTTCCTGAATAGATTAATTATTTTACTGAATGGGCTGAACTGAACCGATCCAGTAAGATTAGACTTCCTTATTTTTGACCAGAATATTTTTTAGAATTTAAACATTGAGTTACTTTAGATAACATCCATCTATTATTATTATGTTTTTGTCATCAGCCCGACATGTGGCAGTTGTGCAGTTTATTTGAAATCATGGCAATATATTTTTGGAATTGGGAACAGCTCTCTGCTTTGTCTCTGCCAGGTGAACTCTGTCCTTATTGCCTCATTAATGTTAATATAATCTCACTTTATGCCAGTGAACCCCAGTCAGATGGTTATTTTCTCTCTTAATTCAATCCATGCACTCTGGTTATATGGATGTGTTGGCCACAGTGCTGATATGATTGAGATTTTTTGGGGGGGATGATCTATGAGTGATATTTTATAACCAGCATGGATACCACTGGTTATCATTTTCACTCCCATAACCCACAAGGTCTCTCCCTCCCAGTTTTTCACAGCCGTAATATCTAGGTCACATTGTGGCGAATCACTTGTCACTGGAGAAAATATATATTCAACTCGTCCAACTTTTCAATCATGCTTCTCCTTGATGGAGCGGGATCGGCACTCAGCCAACACCCAGCTGGATCCCGTTCCTTCCCGGGCGGTCCCAAATTAATTTGTTGTGGCCAAATAGTGTGCAAAGGGAAAATGTGTGCTGTTGTCTGGATGCTGTGGTCCCCACGTGAGCCACCTCTATTTGTCTCAGCAACCCCAGACAGCTGCAGCTCTCACAGCTGGGGGAGAGAGAGACCATTAGCAGGCAATTTCACCCCTCCACTCCCTCCTGTCTGTCCTCCATTAGACACCTTGCTTCACGCTTTCCTGATGGACTGTGTTTGTCATCTGAATCCACGTTGTGCATACCAACACACCGAGGCCAAAGGCACGTGCATCCCAGTTATGGAGGCCTTTGTGCTGTTTGTTTGCCAGGTGAAGTGGCCCCAGTCTAAAGAACTAAAGGTGGGGAACAAGGTTTTATCCATAATCTTGGAATCATTTCAACAGTATGCTGTGGGAATGTTTTTGAAGCTCAGTGAAGAATGTTGGCTCCCCTATTAAGCCACTTTAACAATTTACTTGCAGGCAGCAAACAATAACTCAAAAAAAAACAACAGCGAAGAGAGACAGAATTATACACACTAAGCCGTCATTCAATCCATCATAATTGAATATCTGCTATCGAGCACATCCATCCCACATTCTCATTGTTGGCTCATTGTTAAACTCAGTGAATGAATGCTGTTGATACTGCTGAATTTGAATTCCAAGCCACGCTTATGTGTAGCTTGTGGATAAAATTTAAATGGATGTGGGTCTGCAAGTTGTGATTTTTGGCAAGGAGCTCACTGGAAATCATCGGGCCTCTCTTGGGTAATCATTTCCTTGGGTATGAAGCTGGATGCTTGGCCAAGAAGGCAAGATGAATGGCTATCGGGAAGATTAGCTGGAAATGCGGTTCCTGTCACTGCGTACAGTAATCCCAGCGCTGCGTCTATCACGCCTCCTATTGAAATGAACAGATGGACTCCCACACATGCGGCTCGGAGGGGATAGATGAAGCATTGTTTCTTCGTGCTGCGACAGTTATTTATTGACTGTGGAAGTGGAGATGGAGATGGAGATGGAGATGGAGTGGTAGAGAGGCCGTGAGATTAGTTGGGTAAAGACGGTGGCTTATGATGAACGTCGCCACAAGGACCTGCTGAAGCCCGTTCAGGTTGTGTTTGTGAGAGTTTGCACTTGAACGTAACTCTGTGTGTGATACTGGGGGATTATTATTCTGTGTCTTTAGAATAAGGGGCAAAGTCAAAGTTTATTTTCACTAACATCTTCGTATAGATTCCCTCTCTGGCTTGTAAGTGATAACGTTGTTTCAGTCTGCTGTGGAAGCCACTCAGCTGTTGACCTTATGCTGTTCCCTTTCTTCATGTTCTGTAGACTATTTGTTGAATGAAGACTATTTTGTTGCAGTGAATCTCACCCGAAAAAAATGTCAAAGAGCAGGACGTTATTACCCTCCTCCTGATTTGAAATTTTGAACACAATAGAGAGCACCTGTAGCTACTTTGGTGCCAGCCTCAATGAAATAGTTTCTTCACTGACTCCCATTCACTGCTGCACTTGTACTTCACCCCAGCCAGCTGTTAGGCAACAATATAGTACAGTATTTCTTTGAAAAAAAGAGTTCTGGGTGAATGTATTTTCCTCCCTGTTAGGTATTTAAAAGGATGGATTCTCCATGTACACTGGCTGCCTCTATATAATAGATCTATTGACGAAAACCGTGCATCAGCTTCTATTATTGGAAGATAACCCAGAAAGCTCCTCCAGTAATCGTACGACTGTGAGCTTTGTATTTTATGTATGTGAAAGAAGATGATCTATAGCGTGTGCAACGACAATGTTCCTCATAATCCTGAATGGATGGACTGGATCGATTTAAGATGAGCTTGGAATGATGGTCTCATAAGAGGTGGGAGACAGAAAATAGGCAGTGGTGATATTCCCCGGGCTAGCTCAAGTCTTAAATATGAATAAATGGGAAGGTTAAGGAACAGATAAATGAAAAATAGCAATACATGGAGAAGTATTACCTTGTGGCTTGAGGCAATAGAGAAACATTCGTAATAATTTCCCCCCTTTTGTAACATCTGAGAAGACCTCAGAGATTACTTTGCATATTGTTACGCAGGAACAAAAGCTGACATTATTCTGTTTCATTAATAATGTAGGACATAGTGACAATACAGAAAGCAAAAATATAAAATTTTCTTCAAATTGAAGGATCTGGCAAATGTTTAGATGTTTTACTCACTTGACTCAATTACTTGACTCATAGATACAAGTTATATTCAAAACTTTAAAAAAAAGCTGAGTAGAAATGTGACGTTCTTCTGAACCTCGCCAACTGTGTGACACTGCAGTGTGTTTAGTTGGAGCAAACATCATTAAAGATGAAAGTGATAAAACATGAATGCTTGTGGTCTCATATCAGCTCTTAGATTTTACTTGGTAGTTTGGTATCAAACATTTTGTGTGATTAGCTCCTGTGATGATCCCTCAACAAGATAGGCCTTCAATGGAGCCATTGACCTAGAATAATGTGAACGCACTGCAACATATTGAACAAAAGAGCACATTAAAAAACTACAACACACTGGATTTCAACAGGGAACTTGGAACTTGGAAGATGTTGCTTCCATTGCCTCTCATTGATGAACATAAAGTCCTGTTTTTGTGTTTATATGGATGGTTGTACTGATTATATGTTGACCGCAAGTACAATAATTGCTTGTTCAACAAAAGCTAAAAGTAATCTGAAGAAATTAATAATCAAACATTTGCTCAGATAAAAAATGGGGTTGAAAAGGAATCAGTGATCACACAGCGACATATTTCCCCCTCTCTGTATAAACAAGACTTGGAACCAGACACACGTCTTCATTTCCCCTCGGAGGAGAGAGACACACGTCTTATAATCATCCAGCAGCACACAATCCAGACATATGGCGCTCTGCTCTTGTGTCAGCGCTCATGCGAGTGGTGATTTCATTGTTGTGTTTCCTGTGTTTGTTTTTTGTCTTTTTTCACCCCTTTTGTTTTTCTCCGCAAGAGAGAGTGGCTTATAACATGAATAATTAGCGACTGTGATAAATTGCAGAGAGCCTCATCCCAAGGGGCCAGACTAGAAGTCTTACTCAAAGAAGACAGCCTTCCACTGTCTTTAAATGAGCTATTTTTACCCTACCAGTCAACAGGCAGTTGGGGGATTTCACTATGTTCTGCTTAGTCTTTGGAAAATACTCTATAATTACTGTGTGGTACATCTGTGTGCAAATTAAGATATCATGTCTAATTAAGCCTCGCAAAAGGCAGACGTACAAGGGTTGGTGGTAGAAAAGTATGCATTCTTTGTACCAATATTTCGACTGCGCTTAGCGTCAGTATCCCTACTGTACACACTTAATAACGTATTCAGTTACTGTAAATGAGCTGCCCTTGACTTACTGCACATAAGTGATGCAGCATCTCAACAGGCATTGAACATTAATGAGGACTACAATGATACCGTATGCTGATGATGGGGTGTTGAATATAGATCGACAAGGAATTCAAGTAAATCAGTATAATCATATTCCAGTAATCAGTTGAGAGCTATAAATACAGTTTTCAGATTACTCCCAAGTCGCCAATATGTAGTACACATATAACAGCAGCTCAGATGTGATGCGCAACCCGTCTGCTAGCGGTCTCAAGCTCAGCTGGCTATGAGTGGACGTCAGTGGGCAAGAGCTCTCAAACAGAGTCCAAAGGTTATGCAATGACTCATTGTCTCGGCGAGTGTTATTCCAGCCGATGATTAGCTCCGTCTGACATCCCTCAGTCCCCTTCTATTGACCAGCTAATTCCATTAATTTGTTCTTTGAAGTGCTGTGAGAGGAACTCCATCGTTGCTCATCAGAGGGCTCCTTTTTCAGACGTTTTCATTAGCTCAACCCCTGACGGCTTAGTAAGTAACCCCTGACAGAAACCGTGGTTGAAAAAAAGGGGCTGGCCTGTAGGATCAGAGAAAGAGGTTATGGGAACTCATAAGCTGTTTGAGATCACAGTGGGCGGGAAGGCGACGAGATGAGGGTGGCGGGTGTCGACGCAAGGTGGTGCGAGGCGAGGCGGGCCGGGTAATGGTAGGGTGGAGGCCTATCTGATGTTTCACAACCTCGCTCCTTTGCATTTCAGCCCGCGGTCTTGGGATTTAGTGTAATTACGTTCAATACGTTTGGATGTGTGAGAGACAGAGATGGAGGGAAACAGATAGAGAGGGAACACAAAAGTCACCTGTGGTGCGCCGCACGCGAAGACCCGGCTTTGTTGCCATTAATCACTTTGGCCCCGAAACAGAAGAAGCAGAGCAACAACAAGGCTGATGCAGGTGTCAGAGAGAGGGAAATGTCAGGCTAATGTGCCAATGGCTTCAGGGTTTGTTTTGATTACTGCAATTATTTTGATCCTCTTGTACTGTATGTATGTTCTTTCTTTCTCTGGCATTCACATTAGGCAATTATAGGCCAGGATTTCCGGGGTGAGTCATTACTCATGTCAGTATTTGCAGACACAGTATTATATTTTGCACAGTAGGCCCTGAAAATACGGTGCAGGCCGTGAAGCTACAGCCGGATGGAACATATTTAAGTTAATCACAAAATGCGCACATTTCCGGCATTACCTCAGTTCATTTGGGTATCGCTACAGCTCGCTGGTAAGCCACAGAAAAGAAATAAATAAGCCCAATCCCGTCCGCACCTGGGCACGGCATGAGGGAAGAATACGGGGAAAACAACCAGGCGAGTGCCACCTGACTGATGAATACACTCATGCATGTGGACACTTGGCTGGCGCACAGAGAATAACAGGGAGGGGATCTGGCACTTCATCAAGTAGACCTACTACTGGGAAATCGCTGTGCGAGAGCGATGAGGATGATGCGTTTATCCAGCTTCCTCTGTGATGCATAACTGGCTCTGCCGGCCCCTCTCTCGCAGCGCACAGTATGCCTTCAAAACCAGCAGCTTGGATGCATCAAACATTAGATGCTTTTTATTCAGTCGACATATTCCAGGAAATTTGTTGTTTGGTGTAAAGCAAACAACAGTGTGCTGGTACAGTACATCCACTATGACCTCTTTCCTTTCTTCGTCACGAAGCGTGTTTGTGCGGATCTGCTGTGAGGTTTCTCAGCAATTAAGCAATGGTGTCAGCATAGTTTGCCTCGGGTGCGACATGCCGGTTTCCCTACAAACGCTACAATCAGGGATAAATCTGTTTGTGACATGGTGGAAATCAGAAGCCAAACCATTAGGAGCTGCACCGAAATGAGGCTTGTAACACTCCAATCCGTTATGAGATTACAGCTCAGGGCGCATGCGAGATCATTTGTGCGTGTGCGAGTTAATTGGCAGCCGAAGAGCCTTAGAGGGGATGTTCTGTGAGCCCAGCGAACAGTAACTCAGACCCAGGGCAACACTAATTATTCCAGGCTGCCCGCCAAACTCACAACATTACAGCTTCACAAAGCCATCTTACTGGGCGCACTTGGTTTGTGTTACATGATGTGGCAGGGATTCTGTTTTGAGGCTGAAGAGAGTTGTCCAATAGAAGACACTCGAGGTACCAGGTGGCACAAACAGAGATGTATTCACACATATCCCTCTTGCACTTGGAAGTGTTTTTTAGCAGAATTGTACGAGTTCCTGTATAGAAGTCTTCACCACTTGACAGGAAGTGGTAGTCTTCCATCATGCCAAACCTTTCTACACCTCTATTTTAGGCTGCATGGTATAATTGGCTGGATTGGAGTCAAATTTGCTTCAAATAACCAAAAGCCCCCAAAATCACATCCTCTCAAGAGTAATCAGATTTACTGTGAGACCAAAGCGACCGTACTACCTGGAAAAACATTTTGCTCAATGATTTGGTCTTTGGTACCTCAAGGATGTATCCCAAACCCAGTGTCGATGTGTCATTTAGTCCAAAAGTGCTTGTTCTCTCTCTGAAATGGATCCAGAACATACTGTCCGGTTGATTTTAGACACATTAGTGCTGAACGACCATTTCGGTAAATAGAAGATTTCCCCCTTTCTGTTTGATTGACAGAAAACTGGTGACAAATCTGCTCCATCCCTTTAATTTGGCGGAAAATGTCTGTCTCTGTGATCATCAACTACAACAGTCATTGTAGCCAAGCACCTAAAAGGCCCTTGCTTACGGCATTAGCATGATTGCTGAGAGGAAATCCGGGCGAGCAGACAATGGTGAGGAGAGAAATCATGAGAGTGGCATAAATATGGAGAGGATAAGGGGGAAAAATGGAAAACCCAGCGAGGTAAATAAGATTTGCCTCTATTTCTGCTGATGGCTGTCAGAACACTGGCACTTTAAGCTGTAGATATGGCGGCAGCTCAGTGTGTGTGTGTGTGTGTGTGTGTGTTTGGGTCTGTGTGTATGGCAGGGGCTAATTACCATAGCGGAGG